>JABTTQ020002486.1:0-50000 GCA_016081115.2 Rehmannia glutinosa | reverse complement strand
GGATTAGCAACAAGAATCGTAAAGATTGATGAAGAAATGAGGATTTTATGAAAAAGGGGGTGATTTTTTTTTCTTTGTGCGAAGGGAGGGTTTTGATGTTCTGTTTCAGAATTGAAGACAGACGGGTTATATCCCAAAACATTTGCCTGGGTGACCGGTCGAGGTTGGGTGCGACCGGTCGACGTGCAGGTCGACCGGTCGCCCCTGCCTTGACTGTCCCAGTGCAATTTTTCAATCTCCAGGTTTTTCAAAAATTCAATTTTTCACCCCAAAAATTTTTAGAACTTTGCAAAAAGATAATTTTGGACCTAGTCCAACAAATACGGGTTTCGTGAAAACATATAATCGAGAAAATCGAGACTTAACGAATAGTGCCCTTTTAAAAAAAATTTGCAAAATCATTTAGAGGCACTTAAGGGGTTGAAATGAAATATCTTGAAAGATATGTGCATAAGCATAATATCGAGTTCTAAGAGAAATACGAGTGAACATACCTCGATAGTTTAAGAAACTTGATGACAAAATAGCCAATGAATATGAAATATATATCTTACATAGTTCTTAAACAAAATTTGCACAAAAGCACAAGTGTAGGCAAGTAATAGGAAATAAAAATGCTTATGCTATAAAAATACATAAGAGATAATAAACCACATAAGTCTAATTAAATGCACAAGAGTTTTAGAAATATCATGCAAGGTCTTCTTTAAAAAATTTGAAACTCACAAATATATTGAAGACCTAATTTTAAAAAAAATGAAAACTCATTTGCAATAAAAATATGCATACTAACAAAATAAAATGCATATTTAAATGGGGAGATACGGTTTACCAATTTCGCCATTTCCATGGATTGTGTCTTTCCCATTGTTGATGATATCTTCCCCTTGAGAAGTCACTTTGTTGATGATGGCTTCTTTGATTACTCCATTTCCAAGATTTGTTACCTTCCCATTGTTGATGGTCTCTTCTTCTTTGAAAATCATCTTGTTGATGATGTCTTTGCCATTTCCAAGGATTGTGTTCTTCCCATTTATGAATATATCCTCTTCTTGGAACTTGGCTTTGTTGAAAATGTTTTCTCCTTTGATCAAATGAATTGGTCATTTGATGTCTTCTTGGCGATATGAATTTTCTCGGATTATTATTTCGCCGGGTACCTAATACAACATTATTTCGTGGTACCCCCAAGTGCTTGGGTCCTTTAGGATTAGCTTTGAGACTTTTAGGTCTCCAACAATAATTAGAGCTATTTCTAGCCCGACAAGTATTTACCGTATGACCCTTTTTACCGCAATAAAAACAAGTAATAATTCTAGGAGCATAATGACCAACATGCTTAGAGACTTGATTCTTTTTCATATGATTGACAACATTAAACTTATGGTCAAGTTCTAGTTTCGAATTATCACAATCAACAATTTTATCGGTACTCAAGTTGGATTTAGATAAATCCTTTTTCATGCAATTAATATCCTCAACAAGAGTACTATTTTATTTTTCAAGGTTTCTAACCTTGTCAAGTGTGGTAGTGTGAGCACATGATAGTGATTCATAGGAAGTAAATAAACTATCCTTTTCATTTTTCAAAACATTGAATTCCTTTTTCAAATTTTTGTACTTAACAAGTAAATTTTGGAATTCATTTTGAAGATCGTCAAAATCATTTAGCAAATCATTATAATCATTTTGAATAACAATATCATAAGAAGTAGAGGGTTTAAGACATACCTCGTTTTCTTCTTCGATGCCCATAAGACAATATTCAACTTCCTCATAGTTGGAAGTTGTAAGAGGCTTGTTCCTTATATTTGACATTGTATCCCTTTGAGAAGTAGATGTTTTTCTTTCATTTGCAAATACTCCATAGATGGCTTCTAATTTTTGCCATACTTCATGTGCCGATCGAATTCCTACAATGTGTTCATATTCCAAATTACTAAATGAACAATACAAAATATTGAGAGCTTTACCATTTAAGGAGATGATTTTCTTCTGTTCATCATTTAGCTCTTTGAGGCCTTTGGAGGTGTGTGGTGTGTTTTTCATTGGAATGGATTCTCCATTTATGACGGTGTTCCAAATGTCGAACCCGCAACCTTGTAAATAGCATTCCATTCTTTCTTTCCAAAATATATAATTTTTGGAATCAAATAGAGGTAGCTTGGTGGTGGAGATGTCGGTAAGATGAGCTTCTTTCGTAGCCGACGATCGTTTCTCTTCACTCGCGATTTGAAACGAGCTTGCCAAAGAGTTTGGCTTTGATACCACTTGTAAGTCTAAGCGGCTATGATAATCTAGAGGGGGGTGAATAGATTATCTCCATCTTTTCGATTTCGCCCTCTTTTTCGAACCGAATGCTCAAAGACAATAATAAAGGTGCGAAATGTAAACAACACGCGTCGATTTATAGTAGTTCAACCCACCTAGGGCCTAATCTACTACCACCCCAGTATATCCGGGATGGATTTCAAAAAGAAAAAAGAATTTTATTAATTACCAAAATTAATACAAACTCAACTTACAACACTTTGAAGAGCACCACACTCTTCTTCAACACCACCTTTGGAGATTACCACAATCTCCCTTTGAAGATTACCACAATCTTCCTTCAACGGCACCTTGTGAAGATTACCACAATCTTCAACCTTGAAGAATACCAAATTCTTCAACACCTCAATAAGAAGATCACCACAATCTTCTTGCACCTATCACTTAGATCATCCAAGTGTGTTCTTACCACAAGAACACTCACAAGGATATCTTGTGTTGAATGATAACCAAAAATCAAGATTACAACTCAATAATGAATATTACAATTTGAGTGCAAAGTGTAATCAAGAATAGCCTAGACCTCAAGGATGTGAAAGTGATAAGCTAGGTAAAATTACAACAAGAATAATAATAATGAAGAACAAATATTTGCTTGAAGTGTATCTTGTTATGTTGTATCTCAAATAGTTCTCTTGGTTGCTCCAAAACTTCCTCTATTTATAGGAGATGATTGATCAAGCATAGGCTCCTCTTGGGGATTGAAAATCTACAGAAAAATACAATTAAAATCAAGAATATAGCTGTTAGAAATCAATCCCACATTTTAAGGAAATTTGTCTATTGTCAAACGGTCACATTTTTTCTGTCAAAAGATAGGGCGACCGGTCGCACAGAAATAGAAGTTCAAAAAATGACACAACATTTTTACATAGGGCGACCGGTCGACGTAGGGTTCGACCGGTCACCCCTATGTTCAACCGATCCACGCCTTGAATTTGAAGATCGTAGTTTCATTTGAAAACACTTGCAGTGCACTGGCCGACCCTGGGCGACACATGGTCGACCGGACCGGTTGACCGCTTGATTTTTCTTCTGTCTCATTTTCTTCTTCAAAATCATCTTCAGTACGGGTTGCCCTATAGGGCGACCGGTCGACCAAGAGACAGAAATGTTGTCCAATTTTTGTCGAAGATAAAACTCAAGAAATACTCCGAAAATTTAGTAAAAACATTTTAAACCAATCGGGAGTATTTAGACAACATTTAGAAACCTTGTTTTGAAGTAAAAACATATAAACACAAATTCATTAAAAGTGTTGTCCAATTTTATCTGAAATAAAACTTGAAGAAATACTCCGGAAAATATTAAAGCCATTTTAAATCATTTAGGAGTATTTGGACAACAAATAAAAACATTGTTTTGGTGTAAAAATAAAATCATCAAAATTAAGGTAAAAACATGTATCAAACACGATGGTCCCCCAACTGGATTACTGAAGGACTCTCAAGCAGTGAAGCCCCCTCGAGAGTTAGTTGTCCCTGATGCAGGATTTGAGCTAATATCCTTGGAGGAATCCCAAACGCTTACATCAGAAGGATTTTTCAAAAGAATGCTCTACCAGAGGCATGGGACTTGTACTGGGAAAAGGGTTTGGATCTTTGTCAAATAGCTGAGAAGCAGCAGACTTAGAGTAGTCAGCATACTTCAAGGGCACAACTCATGCAAGACACTCCCGGAGGAGGAGGAGCGGACTGGGCCGAGGAAGTGAAAGGATTGGTGAAGGTGGAAGAGACAAAGGAGCTCTACCACCAAGGCTTAAAGATGTTCGATATGTCGGTCCCCAGAAGAAAGGGCTGATATACTGAGTTGAGTTGGATGAATTGTCAAATAGAGGGGTGAATAGTACGAATGAGGAGCAAGGAGAAGGCAAGAGGAAGAGAATGCTAGGCTTGATCGATAATGGAGAGAAAGGCAGCAGAGGGAAGACCTTGCTGCAAAGAAAGCCTATGAGAAGAAGAAAAGAGAAGATGAGGATAGAAAGAGGAAGAGAGCTGAAAAAGATAGAAAAAGAGCAGAGGAGCAGGAGAGCAGAGGAGAATGCTGAGCGAAGAAGGAAGCAGGGCGTTGAAGGTGGATGAACCCTTTCATGTTGTATTTTTACTTAATTGTAAATACACACACACACTTGTAAGTACTCTGTATATGCTCTCGATACAATTGATGCTCTGGTACCTTGTATTGTTTTATACATTGTAAAAAGCTCTATGAAGTGCAAAGAATGGTACGTTCAATAAAATGACATATTAAATACAATCATTCTTTATTTTCTGCATTATTTGCTTTGCTATTTTGTTTAAATTTTGGCATCACCAAATAAGGGAGAGAAGTTGTTGGGAATTTTATGTATAGATTTTGATGATACCATGTAAAACTTAGATTAGGAAGTTGGCACCCCAATTCAAATGTAATTCGACTTGTAATAGATAGGGTTCTATTAGCTGAGTCGAAGGCAACCAAGTTAAAGCTTACAGGACTCGACTGAAGATTGAACAAGACCCAACTGTGAGGCAGCTGAGTGAAGTGCAGAGAAGTATCAGTCATGTTATTAGAGGGATGTTTCTGTCAGCTCGTTCCTAAAAGATTGGAGCTGACTCAAGATAAAGGGGTAAAGCAACTGTCAAGTCAAAGTCGACTGTGATGGATTTATTGCACAAAAGTCAAGAATAGCACTTATTATAGTAATATGTCCATACTGCCATGTCTAAAGGTGCTCATCCCAGAAACGTGTAAATGTAATGAACCAATGGGAAGCACTGAGTGTGTGTCAAAACCTGAAAAGTTGCACACTTCATTAAAAAAAGGATATGTCACCATCACTTGCTACAGATCAAGAAAAGACAAGCCAATGACCAAAAAGTGGAGTTTGAAAAATATGTCTATCTCTTCAACGGATATATTTTCAAACGTGCACTATAAAAGGCTGAGGATTCATTTGAGAGAAGGAAACGACCAATATCTATGAGCACAAGCATTCAAGCAAATAACCTGCAAAGCAATATCTCTCAAGTATTCAAAGAATATCCTCAAGCCTAAACTTGAAGAAAATCGATCCAACACACTCAGTGAAGGAAAGACGACTTCATCTGTTGAAAAGGAAAGATCTTATTTCAAGAACAAGGGGTCTACTCTCCAATGTTGAATGAGGTGTAGTATGGTTCCAGAACGAACCAGAGCTTTGAACCTATTGGAGGGCTAAGTGATCAAGTCCAAAAGTTTGAAGGAAACTAAAATAGCAGGGTAGCCGTCTTGGGAAGAAGCTGAGTCCCAGGAGCAGCTAGCTGTGTGATCAAAGTTGACTCAAACTGTTACCATTTTGTAACCAAGTCAAGTTACATTAGTGGATTCCTCCAGGGGTTGGAGAAGAGTGGATTAGAGTAATTATCCCATCCTCGAACCACTATAATTGCTTGTGTCTCTTTACTTTCAGCACACTTACTGTCTTGCATATCTTTATATCTGTTGATTGTTGAATTGCTAAAGTCTACTGATAATAACCTAGCTAAAACAAGTGTTAAAAAATGTATCCAAACACTACGGATGAAAGTCTTACACTGTTAAAAACCAAGTCAACTGTTATTTTAAAGTGTTAGCTGAAACAGCCAAGTTAAACTATCAACAACTCAGTCAAGTTTGTTGAGAGGGTAACTTTGTTGTGTAAGCCAACTTAGCTGTCCATCAAGGACTTAGCTGACATGAGCCAACTCTGAAATTTTTAAAAGGATTAAAAACGAAAAGTTGGTAAAATTTATTCAATCCTCTCCCTTCTAAACTTTACTTATCACCCCTTGGGACCTACACTCACGAATAGAGATGTTAAACGGGCCGCGACCCGTTCGCCCGGATCGTTTAAACTGGGAAAAAAGAGGGTTAGGGCCAAATTATTTTGGCCCGTTTAAATCCGGGCCTTTTTTGTCCTAGACCATTTAGCCCGAGGCCTGTTAGAGCTAGCCCGTAGGTTAACTGGCTAGCACGCTGGCCCGCCAATTGTGTTTTTTTTTAAAATAAATATAATTCTAATGTTATAAATCTATTTTATTACATATTACCTATTCCTAAATATATTTTTTCAAGCTCAGATCTCCTCATATTTAATAGGTTTAAATATATAATTCTTAAACTATGACTATACTCATATTAATATTTTTTTTAAAAAGTATTATTTTTTTTCATTTTATATGGGTATATATTATATAATGCTATCTTTTATTATTATAGTTTTATTTTAAAATATTTTATAATTTTGTTAATGCAATATAATTATAAACTATGCAAGATTTTTTTTATAATGAATACTTTAACTTAACATGTTAAACTTAAATGTTATATATGTTCGAGTTTAAAAGTTTAGATTTAAATATATAATTTTTTTATTTTTTTAACTTATAGCCCGATAGTGGCCCATTGAGCCCGAAGCCCGCTAGGGTTAGGGTTAGGTTCGCAATATTCTAGCCCGTTCAATAGTGGCCCAATTAGCCCAAAGCCCATTAGGGCTGGCCCTATAGGGCTAGGGCCAACCCGTTTAACATCTATACACACGAACATGTAAAAACACACGGAAGCAGCTCACACGGTCGTGTGCATCTTACACGGCCAAACCGTGTGACTTGTTTTTCTCCATTTTCTTCACGTATTCGATCATCTCTTTGCACTCTTCAATCTTGTCCGAGCCTTCTTACTGATATCTTTTAAAGTAAAATACACTATATATGCGTGTAATACATCAAATATATATTTTATTTTAAGCCCCTAAATGTACATATATTTTACACGTATCAAAATCCTCCAAAATTAAACTATTGCTCGTCCTCGAGCAAACTAAGAAAAATAGTCTCAATGGTTACAAAGAACACACAAGAACACTACAAATATTTAATCTCTTTCAATTCCATATTCAAGTAAACATGTAATTCATTCTCAAGAAGTCATCAATCACAAGTTTGACATAATCAATACTCATACGGGTACTTGACATCGCAACTCATAAGTAATAGTAGTGTATCACTGGGCTCTCAAAGTAAATGGGACATGTATACGCTCAATTCAATTCAATGAATGTAGAACTACCATAGGCTTGCAAATCATCTAACATCTCTACCACTTAAGTGTGAACAATTTAAGAATCAAAAAGGACTTTTCATTAGGTTGTAATGTAGGCGTTTTGGTAATTGTAGGAAAAAATTGGATTAAGTGACTTGACTTGAGCAAATAGAATGTAAGTACACAGACTTCAACTCACTAACCCAATTTCATCTAAATATCATTCTTTCATGTTATTTTCTTTTTCAATTCAACTCCACCCTTTTTCTCCTTTTTCATTATTAGGTCATTTTCCTTCTTTTTTTTTTCTTTTTAGAGGAAAAAACACTAAACCCCCAAACTATGCGAATTTTTGCACTTTACCATATAAACTAATTTCTTTTACATTTTACCATACAAACTATACAAGTTTTGCACTTTACCCTATAACGATCATCACCGGTGGAATATTCTCCGAATATTCCGGCATGTGCCCTCCACGTGAGGGCAAAACCGTCTTTACCTAAAATTCAAAGTGAAGTAGTTACACTTTACCATCTGAACTTTGTTAAGAATTTTATTTTGCCATGTAAACTATGCTTAATTTTCACTTTGCCATATCAATTAAAGAAAATTAAAATAATTATGTGTATATACATTTATTTATCTTATTTAATACATAAATATCACAAAAATAAGTCTAAACCATATTGTGAGCGAATCGAAATAGAAAATTTAGCATATACCAAATTACTTTTATATTATATATATTCTCATATATTACTTATTTTTGTATAATAATTTATTTTTTGCATACTAAAATTAAAAAAAAATACTAAATAGATATTATAATTATGATTAAAATAATTATTTTATTTCTTTTTTTTTTTGCAAAATTTTGATTTACCGAAGTACCTAACGAAATATCGAAAAAAAGTATGATAAAAGTTTGAGTCGCACTGATTATTTTGGTATAATATTCAGCACACGATGCATACATAATTTTTTGTTCAATTATGGTTTTTGTTCGTTCACCAAATACCTATTAAGTTTAACCTCAACTTGTAAGAGTACGAGAACAATGTAGTGTGGTAATCAACCAAAGGTTTCTCACAAGAACATTTAGCCAAGCGTGAAATTATTTAGATTTATGAAAAACAAAAATAATTCTTTAACACTATAATAAAATTTTGAATATGTAATTATGAATTGAACTAAGAATTAAAAATACCTATCTAAAGCAACTCCACATTGGAAAACTGGGATGAAATCAATATAAAAAATATTTAAACCTTATAACAATTCAAAGATGTCTAAACCACCAAAAATAAATCGATATCAGTGATATTTGTACTCATCTTAATCATAAACCTAAACCCTATAATAATAACATTGATAGATTTTTTCTTTTTTGAATAAAAAGTAAAATTAAAAGATAAATAAATGTATATACACATAATTTTTTAATTTTCATAAATTGATATGACAAAGTGAAAAATATGCAAAGTTCAGATGACAAAGTGAAATTCTTAACAAAGTTCAGATGGTAAAGTGTAACTATTTCTATTTAAATTTTAGGAAAAGACGGTTTTGCCCTCACGTGGAGGGCACATGCCTGAATATTCGGAGAATAATCCACCGGCGATGACTGCTATAGGACAAAGTGCAAAACTTGTATAGTTTGTATGGTAAAGTGTAAAGAAAATTAGTTTATATTGTAAAGTGTAAAAAAGCGCATAGTTTGGGGGGTTTAATGTTTTTTCCTCTTCTTTTTATTTAGCCTTAAGTTTTCAATTTTTTTTTTCAAAATTTTCAGAATTTTTCTATTCTTTTCTTCTCTTATTTGCTCGATTTTTCTTTCTTTTTCGAGCTTCATTATTCTTTCATTTATCTAATCACTGCTCATCCATTTTTCTTTTGCCATCACTCTTTCTCAATATTTCACCACATCTCCCCCAAACTATTCATCTTCTATAAGCTCAAGTTTTAGGGATAAAAATCATGTTTTAAGTTTAAAGCTCAAAATGTACTAACAATAAAGAATTTAGGCTCAAAGTGGCTAACTAGGGAATCATGAGTTCATAGGTAGACTTTTTAGGCTAAAACAAAGATGACCTTAAATCATCTTCAAAAATTGCACACACACATGGCTTCAGCATAGATACCAATGCAAGTTCTAGAGTTCTAACAATCATGAATGACACACTCAAGAAAAAATAAGACTGCATAAGATAAAAGTAGTTTTAAGCACAAAAGCTCACAGGCTTATTTTTCGTATCATGCTAAAATACCCAATTTCTCAACTAATGCCAAACATGCAAAAGTTATCTTCTCAACAATTCACAAAAGTACTTCATCTTATGAAATCAAATGCTCATAGTAAAATCATGTGGAAGCGTTTTGTAAATTTCTAATCCTAACTCACACAAAAGCAATAAACGTACAAAAGCGATAAACGTAAAATTTTTATGCAAATTTTATTTGTTCTACATGCAATCCTAAATTCTATGCAACAACACTTATTTGCGCATTTTTTACAACCCCCCAGACTTAAAATAATGTTCGCCCCGAACATATGAGGAAATTATCAAAAGAAAGAGGAATGTGTAAAAAGTACTTACAAGCTCACTATGGTGGTGGAGGAGGTGGAGGATAGTGGCCTTGAACACTTTGCCATTGCTCCATTCTTTTCATTTGTTCCATAGTTCCGCATGAAAGTCGTCAAAATCTTCATGCGATTTCGCACCTTTAGTAGGAAACAATAGTTCCTCCTCCATTGAATAGGTCTCGCTTGTGCCCAAGAATGCATAACGAATGTGGTCCGGAAGAGATTTACGTTCCAAAAAATTAGGGACATCGTCCGTCAAATCCGTACATGAGGAAGGTGTCCACACGCTCGTGTGCTCTAGCATGTGCGTCTGTCATGTCTTTTGACATTTTTTAATAACCCGGAGTATGTCGTTACACCCCCGACACAACAACTCATAAAAAAAACAAACAAAACTAAAAATTAAGTTAGTAAAAAAATCAAATAAACAAAGGCGATTAAGAATCTGCGCTTCAATTAAGATTGAACTACTTATTACTATATCTAAGTTGAATCTTTCAATCCCCAGCAATGGTGCCAAAAACTTGATCATGAAAATATATTACACTGCAAGTGTACAACGCAGCTAGCATATAATGGCGAGCAAGGTCGTATGCCTTAGGGATTGAATACGAGACACTTAGGCTATAGTAAATATCATATTCCAATTTTATTGAAGCGATCGAAATCAGAAATTATTATCTAGACTAATCCTAAATTAACAGGTAAAAATAAAATATGTAAATTTATAAAAACCCGAACTCCACAAGTCTTTTCAACAAATACGAAAGCAGCTTTAGGCACATAATCTCAACATGCTTCTTTAATATTGAATCCAATTAATGTTTATCAAAACAATTTATGTATTTCTATGGGTTCAATTTCTATATTAGTTTATTCCCCACTTTGAGCGAATAAACAGGTTGATTCATACCAATTGCTAGCATCCCTACTCAATAATTAATATCAACTCCCAAAAGATCTTTGAATTGAAGTACTCCTCACAAACAACTATAAGCCTCCTGACTCTATACCCGTTTATGTCTGAATTCGATTTTCGTTTGTTAGAACTCATCTCCCAAATTATGAACTAACAAATATGACATGAAAAATATTGATTAGATAATCTACAAGAAATAAGCATTCGAATTCATATAATAGAACACATAAATCAATTAAGAAAACGATCAATATAGATTTAACATGAATCCACAGTTCTGATTATGCCCTCAGATCCGAATGATTAGCCCAACATATTTGATAACAAATTCATAGACAAACTTGATATCAAATAGTTTGACATTGTTTAAGTACAAACAAGAGATCTAAACTGGAAAAAAAAAGAACCCTTCTTCCCTCCAAGCCTTCGAGCCCTTGTGCTTCCATAGATGCGAAAGGCCTTGTGGTGCTCTTCGTAGAATTGCCCCCCTCTCTCAGAAGACTTTTGAATTGTGTAACCCTAGTGTATTTTATGTTGTAAGATGATATGAGATGGTATGAGATGTCCTTAATTCGTGCAAGTCTTGGTCCCTTTATATAGGTGCTTTGAGAGTCACTTGTAGAGTTCAGACGAGAAAAGGAATAAAAAATCAGCTGACAGATAAATCGTCGACCGTGTGCAATTCACATGGTCTAGCCATGTAAAGCATTTTACTCTCTATTTTTGCTCCTTACAAACCACACGGTAGTTGTTGGGAAATTTATTGTTTAGATTTTGATGAATGCCATGTAAAACTTAGACTACAAAGTTGGCACCCCATTTTTCTTGTAATTTGCATTGTAATAGATAGGGTTGTACGAGCTGAGTTAAGTCAGCTATGCCTGGATATACAAGAAGTCAACTGAAGGCTGAGATGAAGACTTCGCTGTGAAGCAGCTGAGTATGACAAGAAGGAGAAGTCAAGAACTCGACTGAAGGAGTATCAGCTGGGTACAGCTGTGTGAAGTGTCAGTCAAGTTAACTCAAGAAGCCAAGCCAAGTTGAAGTGACAGATGAGTCTCTCAATCATTGGAGCAGACTCAAGTCACCTGGGGAAAAGGCAGTCAAGTCAAAACAACTGAAAAGAATCCGTTGTAGAAGTCAAGAATATTACCTAAACAAGTAATACTTCCATGATGCCATGTCTTAAAGTGCTCAGTCCCAGAAGCGTGCAAAAGGAATAAGCCAATGGGAAACATCTTTGCACCTTATGTCGACTACGAAAGTCAATGTTCATTAAATACGAGGAAATGTCAAGATCAAGGACTGCAACAAGACAAGCCAACAAACACAAGTGGCTTTTAAAAATCAGCCTATCTTTTCAACGGGCAGATTTTTTGAAAGTTCACTATAAAAGGCTGAGGAATCACTTTGAGAGAAGGTTACCTGAACCACGAGCATTCAAGCTATCATTCGAATCAGAACCAAGCAAAATATTCTCAAGTTATTCAAGCAAATCCTCAAGCCTAGATTTCGAAGGAAATCGATCCAACACCAAGCTGTGAAGGAAAGACAACTTCAAACTGTTGAAGAGGAGACTTTTGAAGATTCAAAAGGGGTCTACTTTCCAAGGAGGATTGTAGAAAGGTTCAAGGTCGAACCAGTCTCAAGTTATTGGAGGGCTTCGTGATCAAATCCAAGAAGCATGAGCAAGTGAGCAGTAGTAGCAAGCAAAGCCTGTGAAGAAGGCGAGTCGTACGAGAAGCCAGCTGTGTGACCAAGGCATCTCCAGACTAAGTCCCAAAGGATCAAGTCAGCTGTGTGATCAAGACTTGTATCTGGACTAATAACCACTTTGTACTCTGATCAATACTTAGTGGGTTCCTCCAGGAGTTGGAGAAGAGAGGAGTAGAAGAACTACCCCATCTTCGAACCTCTATAAAATTTATTGTGTCATTTACATTTCAGCATTTACTTTCTGCACATCACTTAATATCTGCTGATAATTTGCTATCCAACTGATAATTAACAAAGTGCTAAAACCAAGTGTTAAAACAAACAAAACTCAAATTCAAGGGTGTTAAGTCTTCAATAAAAATCTCATCACACCAAGTTAAGGTTTAGACTAAACAAGCGAGTTATTCTATCAACACCTCAATCGAGTCTTTGAGTGGCTAACTCTGTTTGGTTAACTAACTTAGCTGTCCATCAAGGACATAGCTGTGTATTTAACTCTGTAATAATTTAAAAGGACTAAATTCGAAAAGTTGGTAATATTTATTCAACCCCCCCTTCTAAACCTTACTCACACCCCTTGGGACCTACAATAGTGTTCCTTTCACACGGTCAGGTTGTGCGATGTGTCTCTGAAATTCTTCTCTCGAACAAGTCGCACGAACGTGTAAAAACATACAAAAACAGCTCACATAGTCGTGTGTATCTTACACGGTCAGACCGTGTGATTTGTTTTTCTCCATTTTCTTCACGTATTTGATCATTGCTTTGCATTCTTCAATCTTGTCCGGGCCTCCTAACTGATATCTTTTCATTTTAGCTCCGTTTCCTGTAAAAATTATAAGAATACACAGTATCATGCCCTTCTAAGGGAACCAAGTAAAATACACTAAATATGCATGCAAATTCATCAAATATATATCATTGTAAGCCCCTAAATGCCATATATTTTACACGTATTAAAGAGTGCAAGTAGCTGAGACACCAATAAGATGTTCGAATAAAACCTGCAGCGATTCAGGCAACCTGCAGAACATTTGATTAAGGAAGGGTCAACATCAAAAGCTTCACAACAAGATAATCCAATAATCAAGAAGTGAAGTTTGAAAAATGTCTATCTCTTCAACGGACGCTTTTTCAAACTATCACTATAAAAGGCTGAGGAATATTTGTGAGAGGGTACAAATGCATACGAGATACACAAGCAATCTGAGCAAAGAAAGCAAAACACTCTCAAACTATTCATTCTAATCCTCAAGTCTATTTCGAAGTGATTCTCTCCAACACACTAAGTGAAGGAAGAAAAACTTCAACCAGTTGAAGAGGAAAAAATATTTTCAAGAACAAAGGGGTTTGCACATCCACGAAGTGAATGAAGTGCAGTGAGGTTCAAGTTTGAACCTTCTTTGAATCTATCGGAGGGCTATGTGATCAAGTTTAGGTTTGAAGGAGTTGACGTAGTGAGACAGCTGCCTTACGAACAAGCTGAGCCCTAAGAATAGAGATGGCTGTGTGATCAAAGCCTACTTGGACTGTTATATCCATTATGTAACAACTGTTGCATTAGTGGAGTACCTCTAGGAGTTGGAGAAGAGTGGAGTATAGGAATTACCCCATCCCCGAACCACTATAAAATTGTGTTGTGTCTTTTACATTCAGCACTTTATTTCTGCATATTTAATTCTGTTGATACATATATTTGCTCGACTAAACTGATAATAACTTAAGCTAAAAACAAGTGTTGTAAAACCATTTTACAAAAAGGGATTAAGACTTTCGCTGTAAAAACCAAGTACGTTGTATTTTAAAATAGGTCACTTCACTCAGCTGAGTTACTCTATCAATAGCTCAATCGAGTTTGTTGAGTGGTTAACTCTCCTGTTGAGGTTAAACCTAGATGTCTTAAAGAACTAAGATGTTTACTTGTGTAAAAACTCTGATTTAAGTTTAAAATCGAAAAATTGGTTAAGTCTATTCAACCCCCTCCCCCTTCTAGACTTAACTTGACACCCCTTGGGACCTACACTTGTTCATTATTCTTACTGAAGTTTTTCTGGCCTCATCTATATTGCCGCTAATTCAAAAGTGTTCTCAGGGTTGAAAATATTTATAAAAGGCCCCCCATTACCCATGTTTTATATGTAGATGACTCACTTATTTTTAGTGAAGCAAATTTGTCACAAGTTGCCAAACTTTTGGAAATTTTGGAACAGTACAAATAATTCTCGGGCAACTTGTAAACTGGTACAAATCCTCAATTTTCTTCAGCAAGAATGGCCCCAAAACATCCAGGATTGTATTTATTAAGATTTTAGGGGTATTTAGTAACATTATTCTTGTAAATACCTTGGGCTTCCTATGGCTATTGGCATATAGAAAAGAGAGGTGTTTAACTATGTTGTGGATGCGGCAAGAACTAGAATCCTAAGCTGGAAAAATAACCTCATATCTATTGTAGGGAATGAAGTTCCTATTAGAGTTGTGATGTTATGGTTTAAGTTGACTAAAAGCATTTGCAATGACTTAAATATGTTGGCTGCTATCTTTTGGTGAGGGTCACAAGAGGGGTTTCAAAAAAGTATCCATTGGAAAGCCTGAGATAAGTTGTCAGTACCTAAGGAGTGTAGGGGTCTGAACTTTCTTGACCTTGGACTGTTCAATGAATCTTTGATTACAAAACAGTTGTGGATAATTATTACCATACGAAACCTCTTAGTAATTTAGGTTCTTATAAGTAGATATTTCCCACATGGGGATTTATGGAGGTGGAGGTTCGCCATAGTGCATCTTTGCTTTGGAGAAGCTAGATGAGTGTTAGACGTGCTGGAGAGGGGTGTAAGATTCAAGGTTGGTGATGGTAGATAATCCAAATTTAGAAACAACCATGGATCCCTAAAGCTCATTCTTTTAATTCATCAACTCCATTTCAGGGAAGGACTAATCCAATTTGGGTAAATAAACTTTTGTCCAATGATGGCCCATGTTGGAACAAAGAGATGTTGATGCAAGTTTTCAACCCCTAGGATGTTGATTTGATCTATAGGATCCCTATCTTCTCTCCTTTTCATAGGAACATCTTGGTTTGTTATTTCAATAAAAATGGGAACTTTAGTGTGAAATCTACCTATGATATTCTCATTCAAGACAAAGTTGCTAGAACCCTCAAGCTCAATGTAGCAATACCACCTTTAACTAGCAAGTAACTTGGAAAAATAGGTGGAAATGCAATGTTAAGGGTAATATTATATTTTTTTTAGAGATGTCTGCACAACATTCTCCCAGCAGATGACAATTTTAAGAAACAATGAGTGATTATTGACCCTATTGGTAAATTTTTATGGAGAAGCCAATGAAACCATGGAGCACCTTTTCTTTCATTGCCCCGTGCTGAATTAATTCAAAAGCTTGCACATGTCCAATGGGATAGGCTTAAGGCTGAATCCACTAAGTTTTGGATCCTGGTGGTCCATTTTTTGTAAGTTTAAGATTGTCAGGTGACATAAATGGGAGCCCAATTGTCTTGCTATATACTTTGGTGGGTTTAGAAGACTCACAATCTCTAAGTTTTTCAGCAAACTAGAATGTCGGAGCATATAACTGTTGTTGTTGTTGTCCAAGATTGGGCTGAATTCCTTGATGCAAATAGATCCCCAGTTGCTCATCTTGGTGTGTGATTTTTCTGGTTTATTCTTGGAGTTTGCATTAGTAGGATGACCTTTTTTATCATCAATGTTGTCAGTCTCTTCTCCTTTTTTTGGTTCTGTACTTGTGGTGGTTGTACCTGGAGTTTAGGATAAGTTCTACTTCTTAGTGGAATCCTTGTGGCTATCTACATTATTGGTCTGTTTTAGTTGATGTTGAGGCTATTAGAACTATGCGGAACCTCCTGGAGTGCTCTCCTGTAGCAAATGGCATCAATGTTTCTCTGTGTATTATTTTTCCTTGATATTTTTTGGTTGTTTTGGTTTTCCTTTATTACTTTCCTCACAATGTGGAATTATGTACCACAAATATTTATTCCCGAGTTCTAGGCCAAATTATCGATCTGGTCCTCTTTTAATCCTATTTAAATGGCTTATGATTGTATCCAAAAAGATTGTTGGTACTCTGACCATTAGATGTGTCTTCCTTTGAGTTTTTATAATATGCTATCATTTTATATAGGAAAAAAAAGATTGATGCCAAGATCCAAAAAAATCGTATAAACACCTATGGAGGAGCTAGTCTCTAATGAGAGCTAGCGCTAATGTAAGATCGCACGACCCTTACTGCTTTCCAACCAAACTTAAGCAACTTATATATGTACATGTAGATAGTTTCACTGATCCTGGAGGTTCGATCTTGAATGCAATGAAAATGATCGGTTGTGGAAAGTCATGTCGAGACGAATTAAGTGAGGGGAAATATAGAAACTTCCAAGAGAAAGAATTATAGTATCGTATTTATCTAAAGCTAAACTAGAATGCGTATCCTAGCATGTATTGTAAATATGAAGTTTTGAATAATCCCACACCGAAATTGGAAAAAGAGATATGGAGGGAGATGAATTGCCAATCAATCATGGCCTTTATGTGGGCACCTACTATAGGGGCTCTAAGCAATAACGAGCAGATTCATATCTTTTATTTTAGTACCCTAACAATAAGCCCCAACTTTCATAGGTCTTTGGTTTGACCTCCCATAATGGGAAGTCCAATCAATAAACTGAACAACCCATCTTAGATGAGGAACCCTGGTCAGAAGAACAGCTTCATGATTCCCAAGACAGCCCTGACATAACTTTTCTGGGATCTGAAGGTGAAGATGAAATTGAGTCATCCCCTGTTGCAAATCCAAAAGACTCAGCTGAGGATGTTCTTCCCAGCACGAGTAAGTCAGACCTCAAGGCTACTCGTCAAACATTCACTTTTGATGATGAGCCACCCCTTCAAGTCTCATCATCTTCCGATGACGCCACTAATACGGCCGAGGAACAGACAACTCATAAGAAAAAACCAGCTGAGACCGATGAAGCCGTTGAGACAGCTGAGGCTCAGCCAACTGGGTCCACACCACAACAAACCCCAGCTGATTCACAGTCAACTGCGTAGGCTCCCAACACTGCAACAGAATTGACTCAACCGGGCACATCACGGCCACAAGTCACCATTGAACATATTCCTTATGTCCGTGATGATGCGTTTGAACAAACGTTCCCCTTCTCACTAGAGTTGCCTGATCTGGATGAAGAATTAGCTAGAGATCAGAGACGCTTCCACATACTTGATCCAGTCATTCCCACAGATACCATCGTCCCAGCGAATTTTGATTTTGATGTTGCTTGGCCGCCAGCTGAGACAGAGATGACAGCTGAGGTTCAAGAAGTCTTCAAGGCAATCTTTGCAGAGTTTAAGAAGATGGAAAGGCACCAGGCCTCATTGGATATGCGGATGGATAACAGAGATGCAAATCTTACAGCTGATCTGCGTGGAATAGTAGTCAGAATCAGGGAATGGTGGCAACAACAGCAGACAATGCGTGTGGAACAAGTTCGATATTTCAAAGCATTGTATAATAAAATGCTGATCTGGAGCGCTGATAATGCTGACATGAAGAGGAGGATGCAAGAAAATATTGATAGGATGCATGCCTCTCATACCACTGAAATGGAACTGCTGCGAGAATTTCATCGAAAAGAACTTCTGCGCGTCGAGGAGAATATGAATGAAAAATTCAGCCCTCTTATGGCTGAAATGAAGCTGGTGACAGCCGAATCAAAAGCCACCCCCTCAAAATTTCGAACAACATACTCCGCAGCAGAATCCAAGCAGAACTCAGCTATCAACCGCCTAGACTTCATCCTTGCTGGTATGTTCCCCGGAGTTCCTCTCTCCTTTGATGATGCCAAAAAGTGGGAAGAAGAATCCCAAAAGATGCTTAAGGGGACGATTGGTGAGAAGGAAAAGGAAACAGCTGTCGCAAAAGGGAAAGACACAACTGTTGAGAAGAAGAAGGAGAAGGGAAAAGCAGTTGAGGGGGAAGGTTCAAAAGACATGACTTTAATGGTTGCTAGAACCCCTCAACAAGGACTTGTCACAACTGACATCATCAGCAAACTTCCAGTGACTCTGCCGCTCCAACATTCTGATGTACCCATGTCCGAGAAAAGAAAAATAGTAGAAGCAGGGATGAAGGAGGTCGAAGGAAAGATGGATGCCCGTGTGATGGACATATTGAAACAATACGGAGGCATTCCGGAAGAGACACATATGCCATCCCAGATGATGGAGACGAGCAACAATCAGTGGAGAAATTTAAAACGCTCGAATCCGAGGGATACTTCAAAAATATGTCCATAGCCCAAGTCTGGGACTTGTATTGGGAGAAGGGTCCGTCGTGTGAAGAAGGCGACGACAGACGACTACTACTACTGATCCTCTGCTTTGGTCACTCTGCTGGAAAGAAGAAGACTCCAGTACAATATACGCCTAGAGGAAGAGGAAGGAGTGGTGGAGGCAGAGGTTTTCAACCTAGACCTCTACCCAAAAACATTGAGTATGTAGATTCGGGCAAGTAGGGAAGTATCTACTGGGCTGGATATGATGAAGTAGCCAACCGGGAAGTGGCTAGGAAGAATGCTGACTATGTCAAAAGGATTGAAGAAGAAAATAAGAGACAAGATCAGCTGTGAGAAGAGAGTCAGAGAAGACAAGAAAGGAAGAGAAAAGACGAAGCTTCCAGAAGAGCCTACGAGAAAAAGAAAGCAGCTGAAGATGAGAAAAAGAGAAAGAGAGCAGAGGACGAAAGAGTTGAAGAAGAAAGAAGGAGGCACCGAAGGTGATGAAGTGTTGTTGTCCACCTCTCCATGTATTTTACTATTGTAAATACATGTGTATGTAAGTCTTCTGTACAATTGAATAAGAATCTATAATTTCTATATTTTTGCGTAGATATAGAACGCTGTGTTTGCTCTGATACACTTTGTAAATAGTTGTGTAAAGGACAAGAATGTTATGATCAATAAAAAGATCGATTCTACGCATACATTCTCTGTTTCTACATTGACTGTATGTATCTTTGCTATTTACATTTTGTATGTATGTCTTAAGTTTTGGCATCATCAAAAAGGGGAAAATTGTTGGGAAATTTATTGTTTAGATTTTGATGAATGCCATGTAAAACTTAGACTAGAAAGTTGGCACCCCATTTTCCTTGTAATTTACATTGTAATAGATAGGACTGTACGAGCTGAGTTAAGTCAGCTATGCTCGGATACACAAGAAGCCAACTGAAGACTAGAATGAAGACTCCGCTGCGAGGCAGCTGAGTGTGGCTAGGAAGAGAAGTCAAGAACTCGACTGAAAAGAGTATCAGCTGGGATACAACTGTGTGAAGTGTCAGTCAAGTCAACTCAAGATAGCCAAGTCTCAAGTTGAAGTGACAGATGAGTCATCCAATGATTGGGAGCTGACTCAAAGTCACCTGGGGAAGTTAAGGAACTGCAGTCAAGTCAAGACAACTGAAAAGAATCAGTTGCATAGAAGTCAAGAATATTACCTAAATAAGTAATATTTCCATCTTTGCAATGTCTTAAATCGCTCGATGCGAAGCGTGCAAAAGGAATAAACCAATGGGAAGCATCACTGTGTGGACTACGAAAAAAAGTCAAGGTTCATTTAATAAGAGGAAATGTCAATATCAAGGACTGCAACAAGACAAGCCAACGACCACTAGTGTCTTTTGAAAATCAGCCTATCTCTTCAACGGGCAGATTTTTGAAAGGTCACTATAAAAGGGTGAGGAATCACTTTCAGAAAAGGTAACCTTGAAAACCTGAACCACGAGAAATCAAGCATTTATTCATACTGTAACCTGCAAAATATTCTCATGTTATTCAAGCAAATCCTCAAGCCTAAACTTCGAAGGAAATCGATCCAACACCAAGCTGTGAAGGAAAGACAACTTCAAACTGTTGAAGAGGAAACTTTTGAAGAATCAAAAGGGGTCTATATTCAAGGAGGATTGTAGAAAGGTTCAAGGTTGAAACACTCTTAAGTTATTGGAGGGCTTCGTGATCAAATCCAAGAAGCTTGAGCAAGTGAGCTGTAGTAGCAAGGCAAACGCCCTATGAAGAAGAAGCCGAGTCGTACGAGAAGCCGACTCGTGACCAAGGCATCTCCGATCGAGTCCCAAAGGATCAAGTCACCGTGTGTGATCAAGACTTGTATCGACCGATAACCACTCTGTACTCGATCAATACTTAGTGGATTCCTCCAGAGTTGGAGAAGAGAGGAGTAGAAGAATTACCCCATCTTCGAACCTCTATAAAATTTATTGTGTCATTTACATTTCAGCATTTACTTTCTGCATATCATTTAATATTTGCTGATAATTTGCTATCCAACTGATAATTAACAAAGTGCTAAAACCAAGTGTTAAAACAAACTTAAATCAAATTCAAGGGTGTTAAGTCTTCCATAAAATCTTATCACAACCAAGTTAAGGTTTAGACTAAACAAATGAGTTATTCTATCAACAGCTCAATCGAGTCTGTTGAGTGGCTAACTCTGCTGGTTAACTAACTTAGCTATCCCTCAAGGACGTAGCTGTGTATTTAACTCTGAATTATTTTAAAAGGACTAAAATCGAAAAGTTGGTAAGGTTTATTCAACCCTCCTTCTAAACCTTACTCACACCCCTTGGGACCTACAGACGTGAAATGACGATTTTTAGAATTTGAAAAGATTAATCATGATCAACGGTTGAGATTAAAAGATTCAAACCGCATCAATTTCCCCACATTAAATGCAGCATCATTTATGTCCAGTCATGGGTAAATTGTCGTAGGCTTTTTCTGACACCATTTAATGATGCTGACGTCAAGCCTAAAAATATCCCCACTCAAGGAAAATGACCTCGTTTTGTCACTTAGCTTCACAAATAACTCAGCTTTCTTCTTTATGACTCAACTCTGCTTTACTCTTCCTTGAATCGACTGAATAATCACTTGGTTGTCCAGCTAACTCGATACAACTGACTAGCCATATAAATTGTTTCACTTGGCTGATGTGTGAAACTCTTTTGATATGCATTTCTCTTATCTTTACTTTGATATGCATTTCTCTTATCTTTAACCCTACTGAATGAGTCTTCTGAGCTTCCTAACAGAACTCAATCAATACAAGCTCATTCTTAAGTACTTCAAATCTTGATTCACATAAGGGCTTTGTGAATATATCAATTAACTGCTTATCAATTAATATGCATTGCAATGTGATGTATTTCATTTCAATATGATCTCTTATAAAATGATATCTGACATCAATGTGCTTGGTTCTTGAATGCAATACTGGATTTTGAGTGATTGCAATGGCACTTGTGTTATCACACATTATTGGAATCTCTCTTTCTTCAATGTCATAATCTCTCAGTTGTAACTTTATCCATAGAACTTGGGCACAACAGCTGCCAACATCAATGTACTCTACTTCAGTTGTAGATGTAGCTATTGAGTTTTGTTTCTAGCTGAACCAAGAAACCAATCTATTTCCAAGCATTTGACAAGTACCAGATGTACTCTTCCTGTCAACTCTACATCCAAAGATAGTCCGAGTCTGAGTAGCCAACCAGCTTGAATCCTCCTTTCTTTGGATACCATAAGCCAACTTCTTGGCATCCCTTCAAATATCTTAGGATTTTCTTGGCTGCAGTCATATGACTTCCCTTTGGAGCAGATAGAAATCTTGCACATATACCTACAGCAAAGGTGATGTCTGGTCTGTTGGCTGTCAAATAGAGCAATGATTCAATGAGGGCTCTATATCTTGTTTGATCAACAGCTTTTCCTTCTGCATCCATATCCATCTTCACTGATATATTCATGGGAATCTTCACAGATGACTTCTCCTCCATACCAAATTTCTTCATCAAATCTATGGTATATTTGGTTTGACTTATGAAGGTTCCATCCTTCATTTGCTTGACTTGAAGACATTGGAAGAAAGTCAGCTCTCCCATCATGCTCATCTCAAACTTCCCTTGCATAAGGTTTGAGAATTTGTCACACAACTCTTTGTTTGTGGATCCAAAGATGATGTCATCCACATATATTTGAACAAGCACTATACTCTCTCCATCATGAATTATGAAGAGTGTTCTATCAATTTTGCCTTTGGTAAATCCATTGTCTATAAGAAACTGAGACAATGTGTCATACCATGCTCTTGGTGCTTGCTTCAAACCATATAATGCCTTATTGAGCTTGTAGACTTTATCTCCAATAGTTTTCTGCTCAAAACCTGGAGGTTGTTCCATATAGACTTCTTCTTCCAAAAGTCCATTCAAAAATGCACTCTTCACATTCATTTGATAGACTGTGAAGTTCTTGTGTGCTGCATAAGCAAGAAACATCGTAATTGCTTCCAATCTTGCAACAGGTGCAAAGGTTTCATCAAAATCCATGCTCTCTTTTTGGCAATATCCTTTGGCTACCAATCTTGCTTTGTTTCTTGCTTCGGATCCCTCTTCATTCATCTTGTTTTTAAATACCCACTTAGTACCAATAACATTTTGGTGGGTAGGCCTTTGAACCAATTCCCAAACTTTGTTCCTTTCAAACTGATTCAACTCTTCCTGCATAGCTAGAATCCAATGTGTGTCATCCAATGCCTGTGACACATCCTTTGGCTCAATTTGAGAAATGAAACAAGTGAACATGGCTTTATGTTGAGTCCTGGATCAGGTTCTTACTCCTTCTCTAACATCTCCAATAACTAACGAAAGAGTATGATCTCTCAGCCATCTCACATCTAGTTGGAGTAAGTCTACTGGATTAAGTCTTCTTGCAACTAAGTTGTCTTGAACAACTTTCTCTTGATCATTACTCAGCTGCAAATCTTCTAGCTGTCTTTGAGATTCAGCTATCTCATCTTCATCTGGGTTGCGTCTTTTGATATACGCCTCTAACATATGGACTCTTCCGAATAGTTGGTTGATTTATCTTGTCAGCTAACTCATCAATGTGTTCTCCATTAACATTAGGTTCATCAAAAACGACATGGATAGACTCTTCTGTAACTTAGTCCACTTGTTCAGCACTCTGAAGGCTTTACTCTCAGCAGAGTATCCAAAAAAGATACATTCATCAGCTTTAACATCAAAAGCTTTCAAGTTGTCCTTGCCATTGTTGTGAAAGAAGCATTTGGCTTCCTTCTTGTCCAAAATTTCACAGGGGGTTTTGGACAGCTGTCTATTGATCATACACATATTCTGAGTGTAGTAGGTAGTATTAATAGCTTCAGCCCAAAATCTCTTAGGCAATCCAGCTTCAGTTAACATGGTCCTTGTAGCTTCCATGAGAGTTTTGTTCCTTCTTTCAGACACTCCATTCTGTTGTGGAGTTCTTGCAGCTGATAACTCATGAGCAATACCATTCTTTGTGCAATACTGAGTTATAATGGTTTGACTCTTCTCATTTTGAACTCTCTTCATAAGCTGTGGAAGCTTCTGCAAAGTTTCCTTCTTTTTAAACATAAAGATGGTCCATGTGTATCTTGAATAATCATCCACCACCACTAAGGTGTATTTCTTTCCACTGATACTAGCTGGTTCAATAGGACCAAATAAATCCATATGTAATAATTGCAAGATCCTGGTTGAAGAAGGACTAGGCTTATCCTTGAATGAAGACTTGATTTGCTTTCCCATTTGGCATGCATTAAAAATGTTTTCCTTCTTGTATATTGAGTCTGTCAATCCTTCCACAAGATGACTCCTTGCAAGCTTATTGATTGTTTTGAAATTCAGGTGACTCAACTTTTTGTGCCACAACCAACTTGATTCAGCTGTGCTCTTTGCTAATAGACATGTACTTGGTGTAGCAGTTGACTGATCCACTACATACATGTTTTTCTGTCTAGGTCCTGATAGCACAATTTCATTAGATTCAACATCCTTGATCTGGCATACACCCATGTTGAATCCTACATTATAGCCCTTATCACAGAGTTGGCTGATACTCTGCAGAATGAAATTCAGCCCTTCAACATAAGCTACATCTATGAATTTCAGTCCATTTTTCTTTACGGATCTAATGCCTCTTATCTCCCCTGGAGCTTCATTTCCTCCAAATATAACTTTTGCTCCTCTTGATTCCTTGAAGTTTGATAGATTCTTCTTATTGCCAGTCATATATCTGGAACAACCATTATCCACGTACCAGGTTCCTTGGCACTCAGTTGTTCTTTGAACCTGCAATCAAGGAAATCAATTTTTAGGTACCCAAACCTATCTGGGTCCTGAGGGGGTTAGCACTATAAGGTGATCCAACAAACCTATAGCCAAATGATCTGACTGTAAGAGATTGTCACCTATCAGTTCCATAATCATAATGAATTTTAGCAAATTGCTTGGGAGCTTTAGGCACATACATCGGAAGGTCTGGAGATTTCGAAATCTCCAGAACCATCATGAAGTTCAAAGATCCCAAAATTAAATCTCCAGAACCTAACCACAAAAAAATTTCCGTCCTGAAAGTCTGGGATGGTTTCGGGACGAATATTCAGTTCTAATTGGATGGTATGGGGCGGTGCGGGACAGGACAGAGAAATGGATATTCAAACATTATTCATAAATAAATCACACAAAAAAGTGGAGAAAATATCAGTGTAAAAATCATTAAACAAATACTAAAACCTTTAAAACTATTTGATTTTAACTTTTTGACATTTTATATTTAACTTATTTATAAAATTTCTTTAATTTATATTTTGGTGTTACATTTTAGATAGTAATTCTAAATCATTCTTTCATGATATAGACTATACTACACTATTAATTTAATATCAATTTAACTTTCCAATAGTTTTTATCAAATTTTTAGTTAAACATATTGATATTTCTTTTGGTTTTGAACATAATATATTTCAGATATTACGTTATTCATATAACTAGAAGTAAAAGCGTAGAATCTCAATAAATGATAAAATTAGTAATTTATATTATGTGATAATATTCTATAATCTTGGCCTATTTCTCTTGGCCCTTGACTTAATTAAGAAAAGTATAATTAACTAATAAGTTTAATAAATTATATGAAACGAAAGATTATGTAAATTTATAGTTTCAATGTCTCAATTTATTGATTATATGATTACTCTAGTTTAGGTACAATGCTAATCATTTGACTAATTTTTATTTCAATTAATTTTCTTGATTAAAGGATGAGTCTAGTTATGTTCCTTAATAAGTTAAATATCATCAAATTAAAATATTTTCTACAAATCAAATATGATTTTATAATTTAAATTATTGGGCACATTTATATTAACTAATATGATGACAACCAAGTTTTGATAAATAATTAATATAATGTAACTCTTAGTCAATTAAATTCATAATCAATTATTCATTTGATATATTGATAAAGTATGCTAAAATTTTAATTTGATAATTTTTAGTATTATGTTTTATATAGTATAGAATTTTAAAGGAATGTGTAGTTAATTCAATATTAAAATATAAATAAGATATAAATATTATATATGTATATATAAAAAATATTTAAAATCGATTCTAGTTTCGGATCTTTGGTTCGGTATGATTCTCGATCTGACGATATTTGAAAAATCTCGAATCGTACCATGAAAAATTTCGGATTCGCTCAGTTCAATTCGGGAAAAATAAAAAAATCAATGGATATTTTCAGTTCGGATATCGGTTCAGTTTCGATAATCTCCATATCCCGTGCACACCTCTAGTTGAGACTTGAGATATTTGGCTCCTCATACGTTAGACACTACTTTGCAAAATACTCTATGTAAATTTGTCTTGGAGTATCACCATAGCTCTCCAAGTGTTTAAGGTATGTACAACCAAGTGAATAAATCTTGTAATTATTCACCACCAATGCGAAATATTGTTCGGGGTTTATTCGTGGAATGATTGTCTATGGTTTGTTAGTGTAAAGATTGTCCATGATTCATAGTTTCAATTAAGAAAAGTCCTGTAGACGAGCCTGATTTGGGATACATGGATCCTTGATTTCATTGTAAATATGTGTGCTCGACCCATCTTAATACATGACTATGTGATTCACATGTTTTGGCTCATATTTACTAACACTCATATATATATATATATATATAAATGTATGTATACTATAGTATGCTTCAGATGATCTTCAAATATACTAACTGCAATGAAATATTGAGCTTTAAAGCAATGACATCATGTGATGTTGTTTTGGAAGACTGGAAAATGAACCTAACTATAAATACAAAAGAAATAAACAAGAATCAAGGCACATTTATGGGGCCAATAAATGAAAAATCTAATATACTAATTAAAGAATCCTAAAAATTGGCTACTGAAAATAATAATATAACAGTATGCAAGCACGCAACAATAGACCCCATGTATTAAGGCGAGAACAAACTAAGTGATGAAAAAAAAGCATAAATTTTTTTATCTTTCAGGGACTATGTTTAAAAGGATACATGATGGGTGGAAGGATTTGTGATACTTAGGTGATGTATGGTTATATTTTCAACTACCGTGTTTCCTTTTAAGAGAATTCAACTACCACTTTTCATATTTACATTAGCGTATAGTCTTACAAGCGAGGTTCGAATGAGGATTCAGATGATGAACAAGAGTTTGCACTGACACTTCATGAAACTGCACAAAGAGTTGAGCAAACTTTACAACACTACTTTTTGAAAACAACAGTACGAGTGTTATGTTTAGATTGGTTCCATTATGCATTCAATGGAAAATCTTTCTCTATACAAGTTCTCGGATGAGGTTTGAAACAAAGCTTCAATTATACCCAGTCGTACAAAGCTATTAGAAGCAAATCACAAATTATGTATCGGTAAGACATAACTTACTTCTATGGAAGTTCTCGGAAACAATGTCCATCAGTGAGTCTGGGAGCCTCTAGTTCAATAGCTTTAGGCAAAATATTAGCTTCAAAAACTAAAACGATAACATTTCCACTTATCTCCTTCTCAGATGCATCAATGATAACAAGAGGAATGTTCTGCGTTTCTGTCTCTTTACCTCGGGAAGTCTCAACCTCCTGTAGGCCTTCAGTACCTCCTGCAGTCTCAACTGCAGCAAGGCCTTGGACATTCCCTTCGACAGACTCAGCCGTCTTGGGGTCTTCTACGGTGGCATCCACTGGAGTCTCAACTCCGTGGATTGCACTTTCAGTGCCCAGAGTATTAACTCCCAGGGCATATCCAACTTGTGCCTCGACTGCATCAGCAGCATCCTCAGCCTGCAGAGTAGTTGGCACTTTCACCGAGAGACCTCAATCGTCCGAGCTTCACAAGGACCCTAATGTGTTTCTGTTTGTTGTCCCTTCTCCACTTCGCCTCCTAGATTCTTTGTGGAGTCATCTCAATCCTCCGACCTAGCTGCGCAATGGAGGGAGTTTCCCCTCGGGCACACACCGAGTGACTTGTGATGGGGTCACTCTTCTCCAGACTCCCGGCTGTGTCCTTTGAGTGTTCAGCCCTGGGGGCAGGTGGTAAGTCACCTTCAACAGGGGTTGGCTCGACTTGGGTCCCCAAGTTCCCAGTTTCATCGCCAAGTCCCCTAGATCCATCCTCTGAGTGAGCTGGGGAAGTGGTGGCAGGAATAACAGTGGCAATCTGATGTACCACTCCCAATGGATCAATCTCCAGCTGAGATTTGGAGGATTCTCCTGGTCCTTCCGTCAGCTGTTGCTCATGCATCATCCTGGATTCCCGCATGGCTTGCTGCATTTCCAATTTTTCTGTCGCAGCAACAGGGTCCAAGTCCTAATCACTTTCTGAGAGTATGTCAAGATGAGGATGAGTATGATCAGTGGTTGCAGTTAGAGGACAAACGTTGGCTTTCTCACGAGCTTCTGCTTCCTCTGCTACTCTATCCTGTTCGTTCTCCTTTCGAATTTGCAGCATATTAATACAGTTATCCTCATCAAGGGCTTGCAGCACTGTATCAACTTCAAGGAACTTGAAGAGTTCCTCTTCCTCATCAATAAACTCTGGGTGTTCAAACTGCACCCTAGAGTGACTCAAAATTCCATTTTCTTCATTCTCGCAGACGATTTTGGATGTCTGGATATGGTGGAGATAGCATGATCACATCATCGTCATCATCTTCCTGTTGTACTTCTTTTTCACGGATGGAGGGTAGCAAAGCTTGCTGCTCTTCACCCTCAGCAGCGTCTGTCGTGGGCGGAAACACAGTCCTGTCGACAGAGATTCAAATTGCCTCTCCTTTCTTGTTCCTCGCTTGTCCTCCCACACTGGTCTTGACTTGCCTCTGCTGATCGGCCTCGGCAGACTTGGTCTTTTCATCAATGATTTCTCGAGACTCTACTTCTCCACTTGTCTCAAGAACTGTTCGGTGAGTGGCAGACTCAGCTGTTTTCTCAAGCTCTGAACGCTTGTAGAGTCTTCTTCTTTTGGTCCTTACCAGAGGAATTTCTGGTTCGGATACGGTTTTCTCAGAGTCCTGGGCGGCGGGGGCCGTGCTACTTTCTTTTTCGAGGAGCGGCTTTCTTGGCTTGTCGGGCCCTCTTCTTCTTGACAACCGGAGAAGGTATTTGAGGTTCCTTCTCATTGTCGGCTGGGGCGGGAGACACGGCCGGGAGCAGTGACTCGAGCCGGGAGGAGCGAGTGCGATTGTTTTCTTTGTTGCGGGGCAACCTTCTTCTTTGCAGCTGCGGGAGCAGCTTTCTTCTTTGGAGGGGAGGAGACAGCTGTTTCTTCTGGGTTAGCTGATTCCCCCTCACTTGTATCCGCCCTCTTGGCGTAAGCTCTCTTCTCGGCTCCTGACAAGTTAGCCCGAAACATCTTTTTATTGACATGGAACGCCTTTCCATGTCGGAGTGGAACACCTTTCACGTCCATCAACTGGCCAATTACAAGGCCATACCCCAGAGATCCTCTAAACGACCCATCGTTCTTGAAGGACTTATTCCCAACATTCTGGCAGAGTCTGCTGTAGACGAGTTCTACCCAGTTGACTTTCTTCTCCTCCATGATCGCAGCCATGACGATCAGCTTGGTTTTGGATAGCTGATTGAAGCTTCCAAACTTCATATCCACACATTTCGCTACGGTATCCATCAACTTGTGATAATCGTCCTTCAACAGCTTCTTTTCAGCTGTGTAAACCACCTTCGCAGCACATTCAGGTTTGGCCACTTCCTTCCATGCAGCAGCCAAGTTGACATCAGCTTCAAATATCTCAAATACACCTTCCGACGGCAAGCAAAAACAAAGGTTCGCTCAGCTAGATCTTGATAGTGATGGTAAACTCCTTGCCGTGAACAGACGACTTGATGCCCTCATCGTGAACCTCAGTGTTCACGTAGAACTGTGCGACTTCTTCAACATAAGTCATCTGAAACTCCATTATGAGAAAAGGTTTCAGTCCAGACTTCTCGATTTTGTCGGCTATCTTCTTCACAAGGGTTTCATCGGAACCCTGTTTAACCATCCCTTCGAAATCCATGGTTGAACCAGTGTGGATTTGCTTCCCTAGCTTGGTGAAATCGTAGGTTGATGCCATTTTAGTGATTTTTACCGAACGAACTTGATGAACCTGCTTTGAAGATTTGGTAGGGTTCGAGAGAAAAATGCTTTCTTTGCTTTTGGATAGATGAACAGTTTTGAGTTGTGTGAGAGAGAAGACTGAACAAATGGTATATGTATGGGTTATGAAAGGACGTGCATACGGTTTTTGAAATTTGATCGAGATCAACGGCTCAGATTTAGCACGTCTCATTTGCATTTAATTGCTCGCATTTAATGCAGCAGCATTTATATCCAATCATAGGCTTGGTCGTGCAACTTTTGACTGTGCCTGTCATTATTACGCTGACGTCATCCTTAAAATATTCCCGCTTATTAAAAAAATGACTGTGTTTTTGTCACTTAGCTCATAAATGACTTAGCTTACTTCTTAGCTGACTCAGCTCTTATTCTGTCTTTTCACATAGGTACTCAGCTTTCAGCTAACTCGGTGCAACTGATTTTCCGATACGGCTGATTTACTTAGCTGATTCACGAGCTCAGCTCTATTTTCATCTTTTCTCGTTCCATCTCTTCTCCTTGAGTCTTCTGAGTGTCAACTCAGCTCAATTAACCCTAGCTCATGCTTAAGCTCTTCAAATCTTGATTCACATAATGGCTTTGTGAATATGTCAGCTAACTGTTTATCAGTTGAGATGTATTCCAAGGTGATGTCTTTCTTTTCAACATGATCTCTTATGAAATTATATATGACATCAATGTGCTTTGCTCTTGAATGCAACACATGATTTTGAGTGATTGCAATAGCACTTGTGTTATCACACATAATTGGGATCTCTTTTTCTTCAACATCATAATCTCTCAGTTGTTGTCTCATCCATAAGACTTGGGCACAACAAACCACATTGCTATGTACTCGGCACCGGATGTGGCTATAGAGTTTTGCTTCTTGCTAAACCAGAAAACCATTCTGTTTCCAAGCATTTGACATGTACCTGAAGTACTCTTCCTGTCAACTCTACATCCAGCATAGTCAGAGTCTAAGTAACCAATAAGCTTGAATCCTCCTTCCTTTGGATACCATAAGCCGACTTCCTGGCATCTCTTCAAATATCTTAGGATTCTCTTAGGCTGCATCATATGGCTTTCTTTTTGGTGCGATTGAAATCTTGCACATACACCTACCGCAAAGGTGATGTCCGCCTTCGCTTCATTAAATAAAGCAACATCCAATAAGTGCTCTGTATCTTGTTTGATCCATAGACTTGCCATCTGCATCCATATCCATCTTGACTGATGTATTCATTGGTATTTTCACAGAAGATTTCTCTTCCATACCAAATTTCTTCATTAAATCTCTGGTATACTTTGTTTGACTTACAAAGGTTCCATCCTTCAGCTGTTTAACTTGAAGTCCTAGAAAGAATGTCAGCTCTCCATCATGCTCATTTCAAATTTGCCTTGCATGAGGTTTGAGAACTTATCACACAGCTCTTTGTTCGTGGATCCAAAAATAATGTCATCCACATATATTTGGACAAGTAGTATACTCTCTCCATCTTGAATTCTGAAGAGTGTTCATCCACTTTGCCTTTGGTGAATCCGTTATCCTGTCGAAAATTGAGATAATGTATCATACCATGCTCTAGGTGCCTGTTTCAATCCATATAGGGCTTTCTTGAGCTTGTACACCTTATCTCCAAGAGTCTTCTGCTCAAATCCTGGAGGTTGTTCAACATAGACTTCTTCTTCCAATAATTCATTCAAGAATGCACTTTTTACATCCATTTGGTATACAATGAAGTTCTTGTGTGCAACATAGGCAAGAAACATCCTTATTGCTTCTAATCTTGAAACAGAAGCAAATGTTTCATCAAAATCTATACATTCCTCTTGGCAATACCCTTTGGCTACCAATCTTGCTTTGTTCCTTACCACAGACCCTTCTTCATTCATCTTGTTTCTGAAAACCCATTTTGTGCCAATAACATTTTGATGAGTTGGTCTTTGCACCAATTCACATACTTTGTTTCTTTCAAATTGTTTCAGCTCTTCTTGCATGGCTTGAATCCAATGTGTGTCATCCAATGCTTGGGACACATCTTTAGGTTCTATTTGGGAAATAAAACAAGTGAACATTGTTTCTTGTTGAGCTCTGGATCTGGTTCTTACACCATCTCTTACATCTTCAATGACTAGCTCTGGTGGATGGTCGCTCAGCCATCTCACATCAGGTTGGAGTAAGTCAGCTGGGTTCAGTCGTCTTATAGTTGTGTTATCTTGACCAGCTCTTTCATCATCACTTAGCTGCAGATTTTCCAGCTGTCTTTGAGATTCAAATATCTCATCTTCACCTTGATTAATTGCTCCACTTGACTTCAACATAGGGACTCTTCTGCATAGTTGGCTGATTTAGCTTATCAGCTAACTCCTCAATGTCTTCTCCATTTACATTGGGTTTATCAAACACCACATGGATAGAGTCTTTTGTGACCATTGTCCTTTTGTTCAGCACTCCATAGGCTTTGCTTTCAGCTGAGTATCCCAAGAAGATACCGTCATCAGCTTTAGCATCAAAAGCCTTTAGATTATCCTTCCCATTGTTGTGGATGAAGCATTTACATCCAAATATTTTAAAGTACCCAATATTTGGCTTTATCCCTGTCCAAATTTCATAGGGAGTCTTTGTCAGCTGTTTATTAATCATGCATCTATTTTGAGTATAGCATGCAGTGTTTATAGCTTCAGCCCAAAATCTTTTTGGCAATCCAGCTTCAGCTAACATAGTTTTTGCAGCTTCCTTGAGGATTCTATTCCTTCTTTCTGCTACTCCATTCTGTTGTGGAGTCCTTGCAGCAGATAATTCATGAGCAATACCATTTTCAACGCAGTACTGAGTTATTATTCCATTGACAAACTCAGTTCCTCTATCAGATCTTATCTTTATAATGGTTTGACTCTTCTCATTTTGAACATTTTTCATCAGTTGGGGTAACTTCTGCAAAGTTTCCTTCTTTTTACACATGAAGATTGTCCATGTATATCTTGAATAATCATCCACCACTACTAGAGTGTATTTCTTTCCACTTATGCTAGCTGGCTCAACTGGGCCAAATAGATCCATATGCAGCAGATGCAATATCCTTGTTGAAGATGGACTTGACTTCTCTTTGAATGATGATTTGATCTGCTTTCCCATCTGGCATGCATCACAAATACTTTCTTTCTTGTACACTGAGTCTGGTAATCCTTCTACAAGATTACTCCTTGCAAGCTTGTTAATTGTCTTGAAATTTAGGTGACTCAGCTTTTTGTGCCACAGCCAACTTGATTCGGCTGTACTCTTTGCTAGCAGACAAGTGCTTGGTGTGGCAGTCGACCAATCTACCACATACATGTTCTTTTGTCTGGATCCTTGCAACACCACTTCATTTGATTCAGTGTCTTTAATTTGGCATACTCCCATATTGAATCCAACATTATAGCCCTTGTCAGAGAGTTGACTGATGCTTAACAAGTTGAAATTGAGGCCTTCAAAGTATGCAACATCTGTGATTTCTAATCCATTTTTCTTGATGGATCCAGTGCCTCTAATTTCCCCTGGAGCTTCATTTCCTCCAAATATGACTTTTGCACCTCTAATCTCCTTAAATTTTGACAGATTTTTCTTGTTTCTGTCATATATGTCCGGAATGACCACTATCCATGTACCAAGTTCCTTGGCACTCAGTTGTTCCTTGAACCTGCAATCAAGGAAATCAGTTTTTAGGTACCCATACTTGCATGGGTCTTGAGGGGTTAGTGTTGTAAGATGATCCAACCAACCTATAGCCAAATGAACTGACTCTAAGAGGTTGCCATCTATCTGTGCCATAATCGTAATTCATTTTGGCAAGTTGCTTGGGGGCTTTAGGTTCATACAGCTGTCTCTTTTGTCTGTATGCCTGTGTGTGCGTTTTAGCTATTGCTTTCTTTGGGTAGTTATGATATCTCTGAGTGTAGTGCTTGGGTGCATATGTGTGCTGATTATAGCTCTTTTGCCTTTGGAATGGCCTTTGCCATTTAGGCATGTATTCCATAGATCTTTGCTGATATTTCATATTGTTCCAATCAACTTGGCTTGGGTAGTTTCTACCATTCCCATCATTTGTGTTCCTTTGATAGAACTTCTGGGGATTTTGGTAGCTCTGTTTCTTCTTCACAGAGTACTTCCTGTTTGGAGTTTGCTGAGGAACTCTGCTGGATTTCTTCTCAGATGTCCTCTCAGCATACTCAACTGGCAGTTTTCCTTTTCCTTTATATCCAAGGCCAGTTTGTTTGTGGTTGTGCTTTGGAATGAATGTGTGTGCAACATTTGGTGTCTTGGATTTTTGAGATGCTTCATTACTTGAAGATCCTTTTTCCAAGATCACTATTGAAGTTTGACTATGCACAAAGAAATTGAATCCTATGCCTGTCTTGTCTCCACATTCTTTTTGGCTCATGATAAGGTCATCCAATGATTTAGATGCCTTTGTGAATGAAGCAATCACATTTTTGAGATCATTTCCTCTCTTTTCTATAGTAGTTATCTCTGCTACTAGTTTAGCATTCTCAGCCTTCAGCTCTTTGTTCTCATCAGCTATGTGACTTAGAGTACTCAGCTCCTTAGTCAGCTGTGAGTTTTGGCTTTTGAGCTGGTTGTTTTCCTCATTTAATAGTGTGTGTGAGGATTTAATGTGCTCAAAGTCTTTCATCATTTTGCCTAATGAATCATAAAGATCAGTGGGTGATGAAGTGTGTGTGTCACAATCAATATCACTAGAATCTGAATGAGATGAGTTAGAGTGTACCTCATCTTCTTGGTCAGGTTGATCTTGTTCTTTAGCCATTAGACAGATTAAGGCTTCTTCTTCAGAGTCACTTGAGTAGTGAGCTTCACTACTCTCTCGAGTCTCGCTTCTTTTTGACTTAGTTTGTATCAGACGCTAGCCTCAAAACCAACATTGCTCTTTTCTTTTTTTGCCTTCTTTCTCTGAAGACTCTTCTTTCTTCTTCATTCATCTATTTATTGACTACTGGATATGGACAGTCAATAGCAAAGTGTCCTAGTTGTCTGCAATTCCAACACAGGTTTTCAACTTTTTGATCAGCTCTCTCATTTCTTGGGTTGTCAGCTCTTTGATATTCGACCTTTTGATACTCAGCTCTCTTTGGTGGCCTATCTTCCCTTGACTTGGAGGGAGCTGAATGCCTTCTGGAGGATTCACCTTTGTTTCTTTTGTAGTTCTTGTTGGAGAACTTGCTGAATCTTTTAACCATCAAGGCAATTTCCTCCTGGTCAATGACTTCTTTGGTCTCAGCTCTCTTCCCTTCCTTGACTACGAGTGTAGCTGTTTTAGGTACAGCTATCTCCTCTTGATCATTTCTTCTCAGCTCAAACTCATAAGCTTTGAGGTCTGAGAATAGTTCATGATTGGAAGTTTTTGATAGGTCCATCGAATACCTTAGAGCCATGGTCTTCATTTCCCACTCAGCTGTGAGGCTCCTTAGTATCTTCATATATACACATCTCCTTTTGTGTGTATTCTTTCCCAAGTGCTGAGAGCTCATTTGTAATTTCAGTGAATCTAGCATCCACCTGGTCCATCGTTTCACCTGCAATCATTTTGAAGTTTTCAAATTTTTGAACAACAGATAATTTGTTTTCCTTAATTTGCTCAGATTCTTCACAAATTAAGGTTAATTTATCCCAGATTTCTTTGGTTGTCTTGCAAGATTTGACTTTGTTGAACATGGCTTTGTCCAAAGTCTTCTAAAGTATATCCTTGGCCACATTGTCAAGGTTGTATCTTTTTCTGTCATCATTTGTCCATTCAGCTCTTGGTTTTTCAACCATATCTAGTCTAGGAGGAGCGACCTCTTCTTCCTCACCAATGCAGCAGCTCTCCTTGCAAAATGTTCACCTTCATTATTTGCAGTGGCCCATCCTCTATCACTATCCACATCTCATCATGTAAAGCTAATAGATGAGCCTGCATACGTATTTTCCAGTCATCAAATTCTTCAATGGTGAACATAAGAATGCGTGTCAAATTTGCTTCCATGATAATACCTTTGCTGTTAATAAAAATGGTTTTTGAAAGAACAAGTGTTAAAAACTACTTTGAAGGATTGGAGATCTAGTTCAAAAGAACTGATGCGGAAGGATCAATGAACCAATCGCTCGATACCACTTGTAGGTCCTGAAGGGTGTGAGTAAGGTTTAGAAGGGGTTGAATAAACCTTACCAACTTTTCGATTTTAGTCCTTTTAAAATAATTCGAGTTAAATACACAAACTACGTCCCTGAGGGACACTAAGTTAGTTAACCAAAGAGTTAGCCACTCAATGACTCGATTGAGAGCCGTTGATAGAATAACTCACTTTGCTTAATCTAAACCTTAACTTGGTTGTGATAAGATTTTCAACGGAAGACTTAACACCCTTGAATTTGATTTAAGTTTGTTTTAACACTTGGTTTTAGCACTTTGTTAATTATCAGTTGGATAGAAAATTATCAGCAGATATTAAATGATATGCAGAAAGTAAATGCTGAAATGTAAATGGCACAATAAATTTTATAGAGGTTCAAAGATGGGGTAATTCTTCTACTCCTCTCTTCTCCAACTCCCGGGAGGAATCCACTAATTATTGATCGTAGTACAGAGTGGTTATCACCCGGATACAAGTTTTGATCACACAAACTAACTTGATCCTTTGGGACTCGATCCGAGATGCCTTGGTCACACAAAATTGCTTCTCTCGACTCGGCCTTTCTTCACAGATACCGCTTTGCTACTACAGCTCACTTGCTCAAGCTTCTTGGATTTGATCACGAAGCCCTCCAATAACTTGAGAGTAGTTCGGCCTTGAACCTTTCTACAATCCTCCTTGAATGTAGACCCCTTTTGATTCTTCAAAAGTTTCCTCTTCAACAGTTTGAAGTTGTCTTTCCTTCACAGCTTGGTGTTGGATCAATTTCCTTCGAAGTTTAGGCTTGAGGATTTGCTTGAATAACTTGAGAATATTTTGTAGGTTACAGTATGAATAAATGCTTGATTGCTCGTGGTTCAGGTTTTCAAGGTTACCTTTTCTCAAAGTGATTCCTCAGCCTTTTATAGTGACCTTTCAAAAATCTGCCCGTTGAAGAGATAGGCTGATTTTCAAAAGACAGTAGTGGTCGTTGGCTTGTCTTGTTGCAGTCCTTGATATTGACATTTCCTCGTATTAAATGAACCTTCACTTTTTCGTAGTCGACGACAGTGCGATCTTCCCATTGGTTTATTCCTTTTGCACGCTTCTGACTGAGCACTTTAAGACATTGCAGCATGTAAGTATTTCTTATTTAGGTAATATTCTTGACTTCTGCGCAACGGATTCTTTTCAGTTGTCTTGACTTGACTGCAGTTCATTAACTTCCCCAGGTGACTTCGAGTCAGATCCCAATCATTGGATGACTCATCTGTCCCTTCAACTTGAGATTTGGCTATCTTGAGTTGACTTGACTGACACTTCACACAGTTGTATCCCAGTTGATACTCTTTCAGTCGAGTTCTTGACTTCTCTTCCTAGCCACACTCAGCTGCCTCGCAGCGGAGTCTTCATTCTAGTCTTCAGTTGGCTTCTTGTGTATCTGGGCATAGCTGACTTAACTCAGCTCGTACAGTCCTATCTATTACAATGTAAATTACAAGGAAAATGGGGTGCCAACTTTCTAGTCTAAGTTTTACGTGGCATTCATCAAAATCTAAACAATAAATTTCCCAACAACGTCCCATATATAGAGAAATTTTATTTTCTCTCTCCTCACATTCACTCTCTTGCTCACAAAGAAATCAAACTCTCTCTGTGCAAAGAAGTTCAAAACCCTAGTTTTCATCTTTCGATTTCAAGACTGAAAAGGGCACCATAATACAACTATATTAAGCTTGCTGAGAAGATTCATACAGGAGCTACTGTTGATTTTGAAGGCCTTGTCAAACAGGGCATTGATAAGGATTTGGCTAAGAAGATTGCTCAGAAACTTGAGAAGGCTGGTCTCAAGAAGTTTCTGACTTTGGAGATGACCCATACGTACCTAGAGGAAGTGGCTATGTACTATGTGAATGACACAATTCATGATGATGAGATTCGTTCATCTGTGAACAACAAGGAATTTAAGTTGACAACATCAGACCTAGCTGAACACTGCTTTCTCCCTACCAATGGTTTGAAAGAGTTGACTGGTAAGGATGTGAACTTGACTTCGGCTTGGAAGGAGATAGCCAAGCCTCAGGCTGCTGGAAAATAAAACTTCTCAGCTTTGAAGAAGATGATTAAGGAAGACTACCACAAGTTTATGGATGTGGTAGCTAAGTGCATCGACATGAAGTTCGGCTCATTCAATCAGCTCTCTTAGACTAAGCTGATTGTAATGGCGGCGATTATGGAGAAAAAAGAGGTTGACTGGGCTGAGTTCATTTTCTGCAAGTTGTGCCTGAATGTGCTGAACATGAAGGTGGCTGCTGATGGGAAGTTTGTTAGTTCGCTGGGATATGGCCGGATCTTAGGTCATCTGATGGAGAAGAAGGGTGTTCCCCTACGCGATGGGAAACCCCTTCCATGCAAACAAGAAGATGTTTAAGGCCAACCTCTCTGGCGCCCAGAAGTAGGCCCATGCAAAGAAGCCTGCCACCTCTGAGGGGGAATCAGTTGAGCATGTCCCCGAGGACATAGCTATTTCTGCTAAAGCCCCCTCACCTAAGCCTATTCCAGCTCCTTCCCCCGTGGTGAGAAAGAAAAGGATTGTTGTGCCCCATAAGCCAACTGCTGCAAAGAAACCGATGGTGGCAGAGTCCGCTGCCATGGCTGAGGAATATGAGGAAGAAGCTGAAGTTCCCCTGGAGAGGAAGACGAGGAGGAGACTTGTGAAGAAGGCTGAGAAGGCTGCTGAGCCAGCTAAGAAGGAAGAAGCTATTGTCGATGAACAATAGAAATCAAAGGACACCAATGGTGTGGAAAGCACTGAGCGAGAAACTCAAGCAGCCGCTCAGCCACATACATTTGAACAATATTCAGCTGTTAGGCCCACATCTGAGATATCTTAAAGAGACACAGTTGATACAAGGAAAGAAGAGTTAGTTGTGATTCCACCTCAAACCGATGTTGTTGCTATGAGGAACAGAAGGCTACTGAAGAGCATATGCAGGAAGACGATGATGATGAGATTCATATCCTATCCCCTGCATATCTAGAAATTGAAGATAGGTTGTGCATATGGAGAGCCTGAAAGCTTGGTGCGGCCCGGTTTCAATTTAAAAGGCCCGAGTTCATTGAAGATGAGGAATACCTCCAAGAATTTTTGGGAAATGTTGGCATTCGCTCTGCTCTCGATGAAGATTTTTGCACGACTATCCTTTATGAGAAGAAGGATGAGGAGAAAGCTAAGGCGATTGAGAAGGCCAAGGTAGTTGAGGAATCCCTAAAACCTCACTCTTGTCCTTTCACATGCCCTAATATTCTTGAGAGTGCCTTACAAAGTGCGGCTAGAGCAATGTGGAAGTGTTGGATGCTGCTGATCCAGTCAACAAGGCTGAGCTGCAGCAAGCACTTAAAAAGTCCAAGGTGATGCATGAGTAATCATTGCATAGGGGCCCTGGAGAGTCATCTTCCTTTCAAATCTCTCCTACCCCTGATGTTCTTGAAATGGTGAGGACCATTGATGTTTCTACCTTACCAGCACACTCCAAAGGACTCACCAAAGAAATTGGCGATGAAGCTACGAATGAAGATGTAGTAGGCAACCTAGCTGAGCCAAGCCTTTCGAAAGTTGTTGAGACAACTGCCTAGATGGCTGACAACTCAAAGGGAATAGCCGAGTCTCATGTGTAAGTTGACCCTACTGATCGTGATTCAGCTGGTGCGCCAGCTGAGGGGGAAACTGAACACACCACAGCCGGGTTGGAGAAGGTTGTGGAAGACCTTCCCAAACTAAAGTTAGGAGGCGAAGGTGAGACACAAATAGAAGAGCAGAGTGGGATTGACGACGCTCAGGCGGTTAAAACTGTCTCAGCTAAAATTCCAATTACACTGCAGCGGGCGGACGCCGCAAAACAAATGAGGCAAAGGATGGACAACAGACCATGTCAGTTGAGACTGATGGTCATGAAAGTGCAATCTAAGAGGTTGAGACCTCGAAGGATGCCATTTTCGAAGACCCTAATGCAGTTAAGTCTGCAGAAGGGAATGTTGAAGGCGTTGCAGTGGTTGAGACTGCTGCTAAGGTTGCTGAAGGCCCACAGGAGGTTGAGACTTTCTTGGGTGTTGTTCTTGAGAAAGAAAAATTGTCAGTTCCTGCATCAGAGTCACCTGAAATGGAAGAAATAGTGTGTTGCATGACTCCAATGACAATGTGTCAGTTCCTGCATCAGAGTCACCTGAAATGGAAGAAATAGTGTGTTGTCAGTTCCTTGGCACTGGCAATCAAGCTGAGTCCACCCCCAAAGACAAAGTTGTAGAGGATCCAACTATAGAGGAACAAGTGGCAGAATTGAAAAAAGCACATAAGGAAGCTGCCTTATCTCAATTTATTTTGGTTGATGGACCACCCCTAATGGTGTCATCCCCAGCCCGTGATGCTGCTAAGACGGCTGAGGCTTCGAATACTCCAAAGAAAGCAACAACTGGAGCCAACGAAGCTATTGAGACCACGAGGCCCAGTCAACTCTGTAGGCTAACACAGTTGCGACTGCCAATAAAGCTCCCACAGCTGAGGCACAAAGAGCTGCAAGCCAGGGGAATAAAGCAAATGCTCCCAAAGGAGAAGTGGGAGAAGTCCCTTTAGTCTCTAGTGGTCTATTCAAAGAATATTTCCCATTTATTGAGGAAGTCCCACTGGAGACTGAATCTGTTGAAGAATGTGCAAATTATTCAGTGAATATAGATCCAGAAGAACTCGTAGCTCCGGATGACTTACAAGTGGTACCAGTTGGTTTTGATTTTGACTCTTTGTTGCCAGAGGATCAGTCACGTGAGGCAGCAGACTTCAGAAAAGCCTTCAAGGGTATGTGCTCTAAAATGGAAGAAATGGAAAGAAGCTTTGCTTCTCTCAACCAATGGATGGACAACCACGACACAATGATTTTAGGAGATATCCGAGGAGTAGTTATCCGAATTCCAGAATGGACTATGCAAACAAAGGCGCTAAGAAGATAGCAAGAACCACTTCAAATCACTCTTTGCCAAACTTGTGATTTGGTGGGGTGAGCAAGCCCAATTCCTTTAGAGACAGCGAGTCAACGTAAACAAGATAGAAACAACGCACAAGACTGACATGGAGTTGCTGAGACTTCAACATAAGCAATACCTTCAAAACACAGAAAGAACTTTGGGAGCTGAGATGATGCTGATGAGCGCAGAGATGAAGGCTCTTAGATCAGAACATAGAGCAGCTCACTCAGTCACCCATGACAAACTGGATTGTATTCTCACTCACATTCCTCATACTTCTTTTGTTGGCACTGATGATGCCAAAAAGGGGGAAAATGAAGGCGTAAGTAAGGGGGAAGAACCTAAGAAGACCCCCATCTCCTTTAAGATTATATTGGATAAATCTCAACTCGGCTCATCAACCAGCTCTCTCCATTCCCAGTTGCCGCAGGATATGTCAGCTAATGTGAAAGCTCACTTAGCCTTTTAGAAAACAAGAGTTGCAATCGAAGCTGAATTTGCAGAAATCGATCATAGGCAACATGGTCGCATAGAAGGTCTAAAATCCAAATTCCATGGTCCCCCAACAAGTTTGCTCCCAGGTTTGCCGGAAGTTCCTGAAGTTCCCGACCAGGACCAGATGCAGGCAGATCTCGAGGGATCGCGAGGTCGAGTTGAAGAATTTGAAATACTTAAATCAGAAGGATTCTTCAAGGGAATGAAACTCGCAAAGGCATTGGATTTGTACTGGGAAAGAGGTTTGGACGTTGTTAAGTTAGCCGATAAGTAGTGGACTCAGTCGAGTAGTCAGCAGACTTCAAAGGCTCCACCTGTACAGTACACTCCCAGATGAGGAGCAGACTAAGGAAGAGGAAGGGGAAGGTCTGGTGGAAGAGGCAGAGGCACTCCACCAAGTAGACCTAAGGATATGCAATATATAAATCCCCAAAAGAAGGATTTGTTGTACTGGGCTGGACAAAGGGAATTCGAAAATAAAGATGTTGCCAGACGAAATGAAGAGGTGGCTAAGCGCCAAGAGGAAGAGAATATAAGGTAAGAGCAATAATGGGAAGAGTGAAGGAGGAGAGACCAAGCTCAGAAGAGAGCTTATGAGAAAAAGAGAAGGGAAAAAGATGATAAGAAGAAGAAGACATGAGAAGGGAAGATGAAGAGAGAAAAAGGAAGCAGCAGAGACGCTGAGACTCCTGCAGACACTTTCTTGTTGTATTTTTACTTAATTGTAAATACACAAAAAAAATTGTAAGTACTTTGTAACCTTTTCATTGTACTTTGTAAATACATTGTAAAGTGCAGAATGATATGTTCAATAAAATGACATATTAATACAAATCATTCTTATTCAAGCACTATTTACTTTGTTATTTTATTCAAGTTTTGGCATCATCAAAAAAAGGGGAAATTATTGGGAAATTTATGTAATAGATTTTGATGATGCTATGTAAAACTTAGATTAGGAAGTTGGCACCCCAATTCTGCTGTAAAATCAACTATGTAATAGATAGGGTTCTATTAGATGAGTCGAAGCAGCCAAGTTGAAGATTGCAGTAGTTGATCAAGATTGAAGTGAAGACTATGATGTGTGTCAGCTGAGTATTGCGGTGAAGTATCGATCAAGTACTAGAAAAACTGTCTCGGTCAGCTGACTGATAGCTAAGTCACTCCCAGTTAAGTGGAGAAGACTATCAAAGGGGTTAAGCAGCAAAAATGACTCAAGAAAGCTGAAGACATCCGTTGATAAGCAAAGTCAAATGTTTGTTGAAAGAAGAAACTGACAGACTGCAAACCATAAAGCAGTTATGCTGAAAGAGTGCAAAAAGTTAGGAACCAATGGGATGCTCCTGCAAACTGCGGAAATTCAAGCAAGGTCCGCAGAGCATTAATTCGAGGTTCAAAGCATCAAATGTTGCAAGATAATACAAGCCAACGACCTTAAAGTGTAGTTTGAAAAATGGATCTATCTCTTCAAAGGATACATTTTTCAAATAGGCACTATAAAAGGCTGAGGAACTTTAGAGAGAGAACACTAATGACACACAAGAGCATTCAAGCAATCTGAGCAAAGTGAAAAATACTCTCAAGCTATTCACTCAATCCTCAAGCCTAAAACTCGAAGGAAATCGATCCAACACACTAAGTGAAGGAAAGACAACTTCAAACTGTTGAGATGAAGACATTTTTGAAAGACAGGGGGTCTGAACAACTAAGGTTGAAGGAAGTGCAGTAAGGTTCCAATTCGAACCACAGCTTTGGACTTGTTGGAGGGCTGCGTGATCAAATCCAAAAATCTAAAAGAGCTGAAGTAGCAGGACAACCGTCTTGTGAAGAGTTGAATCCCAAAAGAGAAGCCAGTTGTGTGATCAAGGTTAAGCTTGGATTGTCATCCTTTTGTAACGAAGTCACTGTTACTTAGTAGATTACCTCCAGGGGTTGGAGAAGAGTGTATTAGAGGAATTACCCCATACTCGAACCACTATAAAAATTGCTCACATTCAGCACATTTAATTTTTGCATATATCTGTTGTGTGTCAAATTTGCTAAGTCTACTGATAATAACTTAACCTAAAAACAAGTGTTGGAAACATATTTTAATCAAAGGGTGTAAGACTTCCGCTGAAAAACCAAGTCTGTTGTATTTCTAAAAAGGTCACCTCACTCAGTTGAGTTATCTTATCAACAGCTCTCTCGAGTGGCTAACTCTACTGTTAAGGTTGACTAAGCTGTCCCTCAAGGACTAAGCTGACTTGTGATAAAACTTTGATTTAAAAGGACAAAAATCGAAAATCTGTAAAGTCTATTCACCCCCTCCCTAGACTTTTCTTAATCACCCCTTGGGACCTACAACTTCCTTCTTCTTTCCTCATCCTCGGTTTCTTTCCTCTTTCTCGCCTCAGCTTCCTTCCTCTTCTTTCTTTCATAATCTCTCCTCAAACTCTCATTGTATTCTCTCAATTTCCTTGCATTTTCTTCTTCAGTCCTTCACTGAAGATCATCTACACGCAAAGCAGCTTCTCTGTTTTCAAGTTCTCTGAAACCTATCCAATATTTGAGGTCCTTTTTCAGAGGATCTACATACATGACTTTCTTAGGTCTTCTAGGTGGAGAGTTTTTGCCACTCCCACACTAGACCTAGAGTCTCTTCCTCTTCCTTTGGCTGCATCAGCTCCTCTGGGAGTTTGACTGGGATGTGCCTTGAAGTCTGCTGACTCTTTGAAGATTGAGTTGGCTGCTTCTTGGCTAGATCTACAACAGCAAGTCATTTTTCCCAGTACAAATCTCATGCACTAATCTGGTCCATCCCCTCGAAATATCCTTCAGATCGAAGAGTGTCAAACTCTTCAGTTGATCTTTCTACTAAAATAGCTTGGGAGTGGATTCTTCACTTGTTTCCTAGAGCTTTCCTGCTGGTGGCCCATCAAACTTGGCTTTTAGTCCTTCAATTCTGTCATGTTGCCTTCGGTCAAGATCTTCTATTTCAGCTTGTTGTCTCTTGAAGGCAATCTCAACTTTCTCTTCAACTGACAATTCCTGTGGCAGCTGAGAGAGGAGAGAACTGGTGGATGAGCCTTTGGGAGTTTTGAAAATAATTGCATAGGGGTCTTCTCAGTTGTATCTTCCCCCTTGCTACTTTCCCTCTTTTGGGCATCATCACCCTAAACAAGAGAGAGATTTGGAGTTGATTGGAGAAGGGAGTCGAGTTTCTTCTGTGTAATGGAGTCTGTTGTTCTTTGCTCGATACGGAGTGCATGCAACTCTGCATTCATATTTAGCATCTCAACTCGTAGAGAGTTTTCCATATTCTGCATGTCCTTTTTGATCTGCAGCTTGAGCAGTTCCATATCAGTCATGTGCTTTTGTTCTATTCTGTCAATGTTGTCCCATTGTTTCTGCTGAAATTGAGCATGTTCGCGATACCAGATCACAAATTTTGAGAAGAGTGATCTAAAGTAGCCAACTTGCTCCCTGCGAATAGCTTTAGTCTGTGTAGTCCATTCCCTGATCCTTAACACAGCTCCTCCGATATCCCCAGAGATCATTGCATCATGATTATCAGTTCTTTGATTGAGAGCAGGAAATCCACGTTCCATTGCCTCCATTTCCTCGCACATAGCTCGGAAGGCTTTTTTAAATTCAGCTGCCTCAAAAGATGAATCCTCGGGAAGTAGGTATTCATAAATGCCAATAGGCACTGATGAAGGTCCCACTCCTCCTTTGGGAGTACTTCTCTCATTTGGCTTGTAGTCTGTTGCACCTCAGCTGTCTCAACAGCATCTTTGGCTATAGTTGTGTCTTCCTTTTGAGTAACTGGGGCCTCAACTCCCATAGCAGCATCACGGGCAGGGATGGAACCATGGGGGGTGGTCCATCAACCAAAACAAATTTCTTAGAATATTTCAAATGAGCCTCATTCATCTAGGCTTCCAATTCTTTGTCTTCTGGATCAGACTCAGCTCGGTTGTCAGAGTCGTCGTCAAAATCCAGGAATTCATCGTTTGAGTCATGTAGGGCATCAATTTCGATAAGTTCAATTGACTCAGACTCTGGAAGGTTTGGAATAGCCTCAGGAACATTTATATTTCCCCAGCAGTTTCAACCACCTTGGGGTCTTCAGCTACCTTAGCAGTAGCCTCAACCACTGCAAGGCCTTCTACATTCCCTTCTGCAGACTCAGCTACAGTTGGGTCTTTGATGTTGGCATCCTTTGAGGTCTCAACCTCTAGGATTTCACTTTCAAGACCAGCAGTCTCAGCTGCCATGGTCTTTCTCAGTCCATCTTGTGCCTCAGTTACATTGGTAACTTCCCCAGCCTGTAATGCAGCTAGTTCCTCAGCTGAGATAGTTTTAACCGTCAAAGCGTCATTGGTCCCAACTTGCTCTTCTTCAGTAGTCTCACCATCACCTCCTAACTTCAAAGTTTCTTTTTCTCCTATAGCCTCCTCCGACCTAGTTGCAGTGTGATCAGCTTCCTCCTCAGCTGGCTTACCAACTGATTCATGGGCAACGGGGTCAGCTGTCACCATAGACTTGGTTGTTTTCTTTGAGTGTTCAGCCAATTGGGCAGTTGTCTCAATAACTTCAATAGGGTGTGGTTCCGTTGGGTTGCCCTCTTCTACTCATTTCCCAACATCATTGCCAGCCACCTTAGATTGTCCCTCCGAGCAAGCTGGTGAGGTGGTTTCATCAATGGTCCTCATGATATCAATGATTGTAAGTGTTCGAGAGATGGATATAGATTATTCTCCAACACCGCTTAGCTTGGAACGCTCATGCAGCTCAAGGGAACCTTGCAGTGCTTGCTTCATCTGAGCCTTCTCGACTAGGTTAGCTCTTTCGATAACTTCAACATCGCTGCTGCTGTCACTTTCAAGAGCATCCTCATGAATATTTGGATCTGTGAAGGCACATGTATGAGGCTCGAGGACCTTGGCCTTCTCCAATGCCTTAGCCTTGACAACATCCTTCTTTTCATATAGAACAGTTGTGCAGTACATTTCATCAAGTCCACATAGGACAGTAGCATTGTCCAAAAAATTAAGGAGATATTCCTCCTCATCGATCATGTTCGGCCTCTGAAGCTGGACTCGGCTGGCACTCAGCTTCCATAGCCTCCATGCGTGCAACCGTTCTTCAATTTCTGGATAAGCAGGGGATTCTGGGAGTTCATCAACAATGGCATCTGGGACAGGTTCTTCAATGGCAGCTTCCTTTGTCCCATCATTTTCCTCAGTATCAACCATTTTTCCCTGAGGACTGATAGCTGAGCTATCTTGAGCTTCTTCGGCATCAGCTCATTCAGCCATTGTTGTGGGGGCATCTGCTGAATTATCTTGAGTTTCTTCAGCAGTGCTTTATTTACCCGTTTTCGTCCCTTTGTTATCCTTGAAATTGGCCTTTTTACTTTCCTCGGATACTCGGGGCCAGGTGATTTTAGCTGTGACTATTGTTGTTGTCTCGACAGCCTCTACTGCAACAAACTTTTTCACAAGTCGTCTAGTGGAGCGCCTGTCCAGAAGGACTTCTTCCTTCACCTGTTCTGCTTCTTAATAGCTGCCTTACGAGGAGCAGCTGACCTTCTCTTCTTTGTCACTTTAGGAGCATCAGCAGCAGGTTTAGGGGAGGGAGCTGGAACGGAGGCAGCAGTGTCATCGGGGACGTGTTCAGCTGATTCCCCCTCAGAAGTGGCAGTCTTCTTTGCATGTGCCCTCTTTTGAGCAGCTGGCAGGTTGGCCTTGAACATTCTCTTGTTCACATGGAAAGGCTTTCCCCTTCGAAGGGGTACACCTTTCTTCTCCATCAAGTAGCCCAAAATCAAGCCATAACCTAGGGAATGCACAAGCTCCCCGTCAACCACCTTCGTGTTATGGACATTCTGGCACAACTTTTTAAAGATGAACTCACTCCAGTTCACCTCAACTTCTTCCATGATTGCAGCCATAACAATCAGCTTATTTTTGGACAGCTGATTGAATGATCCAAACTTCATGTCATGCACTTGGCCACCACGTCCATCAGCTTGTGGTACTCTTCTTTGATGGACTTCTTGAGCGCAGACTAGTTCACTTTGCCAACTAACTCTGGCTTAGCAATCTCTTTTCAGGACTTTACCAAGTTGAACTCTTTTCTAGTTAGTTCTTTGAGTCCACTGAATGGAAGGTGTAGGTATTTCTCCAAGTCAGCCGCATCCAACTTAATGTTTTTTCCATTCACAAAAGAATAGACGCCATCGTCGTGAACAGAAATATTCACATAGAACATAGCAACCTCTTCTTGGAAGGTTTGAGTCATCTCCAGAGAGAGAAACCTCTTGAGCCTAGATTTCTCCAGATGACGAGCGATCTTCTTAGCCAACACCTTGTCCTCCGACTGCTTGACAAGGCCTTCAAAATCCACCAGGGAACCAGTGTGGATCTTCTCAGCAAGTTTTCCAAAATCAAGAGCAGCTTGTTTGGGAGTCATTTCGAATTTTTTTAGAAGATTTTGCGAAGAATTAGACTTTGGTTGCAGAAAGGATTTCTGGAAATTTTGAATGCTTAGAGAGCGAAAGTTATGAGAGAGAAATGAAATTTTGATATATATGAGACTTGAAAGGACAGTTTCGGAATCTCAAAGGTTTGAAAGTTGATCAACGACTGAGATCAAATCATACAAAAAACACTAATTGTTTGCATTAAATACGGCAGCATTTATATACAATCATAAGTTAAACAGTTGCAGCTTTTATTGACAGCATTAATGATGCTAAACCAAATTTGATACCTGAATATTCGGTTTGATAACCTTTTACTAATTCTTCTTCTGCTTCTGGTAAATCAACGTAATCTCTCACACTCAGCTAGAGAAGAAATTAGAAAAACGATAAACGCTATAGGTTGATGCCACGAATTCCATCCCCAAAAACCATATTTTGACTGCGCTTCAACTATATCAACTGTACTTAAATTGTTAGATAATAATAGTCGACGATAATAACACTGTTCCCATCGCTTACAGAACCGTACATGAGATTTTCACCTTTAAGCTCCTCACAGGTCACAAATAAATCTAAGGCCCTTATTGATTCCCAACCTTTTGCACTCTTTTAGTAAAACAACTTTAAGGTTGCAGTCTGTCTCCTTTCCACTTTGAGTAATTCTTTGACTTTGCATTCTAACGGACTTCTTCTATTTTTTTTGAGTCCTTTTACTGTTATACCCCTTTATAAGTCTTCTCCAAACATCTGGGAGTGACTTAGCTGTTAGTTTGCTGACAAACACAGTTTTTTGGTATTTGACTGAATCTTTTCTTTGATACTCAGCTGCAACTCAGCTAATTCTTCACAGCATCCTTCAGTCAACTTCTGCGATCTTCAACTTGGCTACTTCGATACTCAGCTTATAGAACCTATCTATTACATAGTTGAATTACAACAGAAAATAGAGTGCCAACTTTCTAATCTAAGTTTTACATGCATCATCAAAATCTATACAATTAAATTTTCCCAACAGGTTGAATTCAAACTTCGTTTTTTTTTTCTCTCCACCAAGCTTGCCGTGTAAATGGGTAAGGTAAGAGTCTTCTCTCTCTTTTTCCTGTAAAGGATATTGCTCCCAGCTTTCAACACGTATCTTTGTCCTCGGTTAGCTTGGTGTAAAGGTAAGCAGGAGGTGGCAACCAAAAGGTATTTTTCCCATTACTCTTTATTGTGAATAGATAGATAGATAGATAGATAGGTAGTAATATATTTGCATTTAGACCCCTTAAGAAATTGGTTTTATCAAGATAAGTATTTAATTGAGGCCTAAAGTTATCTAAACCTTAAGACTTTAAATAGAATTAACCTATTATTCTTATATGTATTCTACAATAAAATTCGGGTTGTACTCAAAACATAAATATTATAAGAAAATCTCGTACTAAATAAATTAATGTACAAAGTTTTATATATCACAAGTAGTCAAAATTTCGGGGTTCTACAATAATTATGGGCAATTAGTTGGCATTTATTATATTTCTAATAATTTAATAGATATGAGTGAAGTTAACTGCACCAATTGTACATTAGACGACTCATTCAACATGCTTAAGAATGATTTTAAGAATATTAATTTCGATGTGAGTATTATTTACTTTACCTATTTATTAGTGCGTTCAATAAATTTTGATAAGAGCATTTCACATTTAGAAAAGATGAAAT
>JABTTQ020002485.1:0-255111 GCA_016081115.2 Rehmannia glutinosa | reverse complement strand
AAAATAAATTATTGTTACTTTTACTTCTTTATAAAAATTAAAATCAAACCACAAAATTATATTAGTGAATTATCTAAATCTTCCAAGGTTATCTCGATGAATCGTGTAACCTGCCCGTTTAGGGTCTTCATTTTGAGCCGAGTGCATCGAAACCACTACCAATGACATCTACAAAAAAAAAAGTTCAATAAAAACAAAATAAAACAATTAAAATATTTCGAAAAGTAACCGACTTGAACAAAATATTAATTACCTAGCAACATGGTATCATCAACCTTCCTGATCCATTAAATCAGCAAATTTTTGAAATCAAATAGAAATCGAGGGAAAGTCTATTCAAACATTTCGAATACATGTTTTCCCCATAAAATAAAATTTTATGTTTTGTTGGCTGCTTTGTACTTATCAATCTCCTTGTAACCAAAAAATCCTTAATGACATATACATGTCCCTCATTCAAAAGATTTTAAAATTGGCAATCTAAAATTTTCTTATTGTCGTGATGGATGCGATCACCCCGTTGAACACCCAACAAAAATAATTAGAGCTCGATTTAAAGGAAAAAAAATTGACAATAAATTATTGAAAAAACATACAACACCTGGCTATGAAAATGCACTCCAACACATAATTTGGTTTTTTATTCAAAACTGTGCTTTTCAAAACTCAATAAGCCCTGCCTTTAACAACCCACAAACACCCCGCCATCGCTTAGATCACGAACCGCAGTAATGAATGGTGCCATTTCAAAGCAAAGATTTTCTTCGATTATTCTGGAGACGTAGAAATTGGAAAGAGCAAAAGAGAGTCGTAGCTTTTAAATTCGTAAATTGTTTTCCAATGTATTGTATTTATAGTGTCTGCCGAGTTATCTTATAAGCGCAAATCAAAAATCGCGGCTGATATGTTTGCTTATATTAGATTAAGCAGATTTTTACCAAAATATTAACATATTATTGCCGTTAAAATAAGGCATGAATTGAATAAAATCTTTTCTCGATTCTATTAATTGAAAATTTTTCTTGCCAAACCGCATAAAGTAAAATCTTTTCTCGTTAAAGTAATAAGAAAATGATTTTTAAAATAGGAGGGATTTTTTTCTTCAGCTTTTAGTATATCTAATTAATTGTTTCCCATAATTAAAAATAGAAAAGATTATTCACAATGGTCAACTTACCTTTTAATATCGCCGATCAATTGTAAAAATTTTGACCGAAAATAAACATTCACTAATAATAATAAGTATTAGTCAGAATTTGTCAATTTACCCATAAGTAAGTGATTTGGTCAAATTTAACAAAAAATCATTGAGCAACTAACTTTAACAAAAAAGTTCGAAGCCCAATACAAAATCGCGGCTAAGTTTATAAACAAACCAATAATTTTTTTTAGAAATAGATGTTTAAGCGAAAACAAATTTAGAAAGGGGTTTGTTATTATATATAGATAATATATAGATATGAAGCATAAAAAAAAATGTAATCAATTTATTCCATGCCCCTCATATTTAATATTTAATTAACTTCTCCCCCTCACCATCCTAAGTCCCAAAATACCAAAATGCAAGAAATACTTAAGCCACATTATTACCTAACAAAACTAACTTTATCCACATGCCTATAGAAACCCCATCTCAAAGAGCTTTACCCCAAAACCCCAAAAATGCAAACTTCTCCAAACCCTTCCTTCTTCACAACCTTCCTTCCTCTTCCTTCAAAACCCATCCTTAAACCCCCCAATAACCCACAAATCCCATTTCCCAACCAAACCCTTCAAACCACATCTCCCCCTTCAATTTCTCCCCGCTCTTATTCCTCCGATGAGTACCCAGTCGGAGACGATGACGCATTCTCTCGCATCATTCGGGCCCAAGGAGAAAGAATCCGAAGAGGAAGCCCGAAAAAGGAACTGGATCGAAAGGGGATGGGCTCCTTGGGAAGAAATTCTCACACCGGAAGCTGATTTTGCGCGAAAGTCCTCAATGAAGGCGAAGAAGTTCCCCTTCAATCCCCCGAAGCAATTGAGGCTTTCAAAATGTTGACTCCCAAATATCGGAAACAGAAAATTGCAGAAATGGGGCTGACGGAGGATGAGTATTACGCTAAGCAGTTTGAAATTAAGGGTGAGATTCCAGAGCCGTTGGAGACTTTCTGGAGTGGGCCATTGGTGTTGGGTCTAGTGCCTCCCTCAGAGATTGGCCGCCAAGAGGGTGGGAGGTAGACAAGGAGGAATTGGAGTTCATTCGTGGTGCCCATAAGTTGCATTCTGCAGTGAGATTGGATTATGAGAAGGTGGAGGAAAGAGTGGAGAAGGCGAAGGATACAGGGGATATGTGCTTGGAGAGGTATAAGGTGTTCTTGAAGCAGTACAATGAGTGGGTGGAGGCGAATAGGGACCGATTAGAGGAGGAATCCTATAAGGTTAATTCTGACTCTGTGATTTACGAGTACAATTAGTTGTATTCAGTGCTTTTTGCTGCAATTTCTTTCTTCCATGTGCCAATGATTGGATTAAAGCTTTATATTACTATTTTATTGGTGTATCTCACAAGTGAAGACGACTCTCTGATTGTGGGTGTCTCCATAGAGTTACTGAAAAGCTAGATTATTAATTGGTTTATTTTGTTATTGAATAAATAGATGATCTTTAAGCTTTTTTGTTTTATATGTATGTACCCATTTAATGTCCGAGGAACATTGGAATTATTTGTGCTTGTTTATTCGATGGCTAGAATTTCTAAGCATGGTTTGAGCGCCATTTGAATCTGGTGTAAAGTTGATTAATCGAGTCTTGCTACAGAGTAATGGACGACCATGATAGAAAGTAACATAAATGTACTTTCCGATTCTGTGTGTCTATATATGGAAGAAAGTCATTATACATACCATATGGGAAACTTACAAAGAGGTTTTTGTTACCTATACAGCACCACACCAAGATTATTATCCTGGCAGGAGGAAAAGGGGAAAGGATTATAAAGAGGAAATGGTAAGAAGATACTGTGCATTTTAATCGTTATCCCTTATTATATAGTTTCCCCGTGATAATTGATGGGCTGACTGTTCCCTTTTCTGCTATTTTTTGGGTCCTGCAGTATGAGCTTCCATTCTATTACCCAGGACAAGTAAGTGAATTATTCACAATTCTTCCCTTGTTTTTATTTTTTCCTATGACTGTGCACTTGTATTTCATTGGCTTGTGTAAGATGTTTTATATGTAACTTGTTTTGTTTGTTTATATGAACACCTGGGTGTAAAAGTGTAACATGTCACGCTCAATTTCCTGTCTTGTTTCATTTCCTTTGCCTCTTCCTTGTTTCTATTATTTTGTTTCCTCTCCTTAGAAGTAAATGTTTACCCAAGCATTTATTTTATTTTATTTGATCCAGTATATCACTTTTTTTATGTATGCTGTCTGAGGATAATAGTAATGAATGAGGTAATTATTGCATTTTTTTTAGTTCTTCCAGGTGTGAACTAGTTGAGTTTATAAGCTGGTTTTCTTGTTGATCATATCATTTTGTTTAAAGTCCCAACATTATCTGCATAGTATGTTTGTACTTTTTGCAATTTTCAAGCTTTCTTTCAAATTATGTCATAGCAAATGAATCTACGGTTGTCTTCAGTATTTTCTTTATGCTGGTTTCTTTAAGGTGTTTCATGTTAACTTAACTAATTGTCTAAAACCTAAACACACATCATTTACAATGTAAGAATTCTGAAAATTTATCTACGTATCAAAGAAGAAAGAATTGTAATATTTGGCAATTATCAACTAGTTACTGTTGTGTCCTTCATAATGATATCCATGTATTGGTTTTCTTTTACAAAATTTCCATTTTCTTTGTTGAAGCTACAAATTGATGAGAAACACTTCATTTTCTAATTTGCCTAGGAATGAAGTACTAATAATGTGAATTTTCATTTTTCCAGATTTGTGCAGGTAAAGTAACTGCTGTACATCTTTATCAAGGAGCATTTGTTGACATTGAGGCGTCCATGATGGGTACGCATTATTTCTTTCCCAATCTTATTATATGAGACTGAGTCTTGAATTGTTTAAACAAGTGTTTATGTAACCATCTGCTTCAGGTTGACTTTGAATGTCTGCTTCTTAACATTTGAATATAAATGTATACTTTCCTATTGGTTTGAACAATTAATCTTTAGTTTAATAATGTAGAATCTTCAGCTTAACTTACCTTTAGTTGCTTAAAGAAGCACTTAAGTAGCTAACCATCTGCCTTTTAGGCCCCAATTGCTGCAAAAGATCACATAGGTTTTCTTTAGGCCCTGATTATTATATACTACCTAGCCCAGCTCCTGCTTAGGTTCACATCCATATAAATCATGTTTTCCATGTTGTATCCATGGATAAAAACTTGTAAATTATTTGCATGAACTAAATTCTACTGGAGCACCTGGATTCAAAAAGAACTCATCCTCCAAGTTATGGATGCATAATTAAGTTACATGTTGTATTTGTGAATGTTTTTTTTATTCTACGTCTGCTTGTGTCTAATTTCTCATCCCTAGCCTTTGTATGAAATGAGGTAATGTAGTTTAATCCATTTCAGGTGGGTTCCTATCAAGCGAATAATGACTGGTATTGGATCCGACATCACATCAAAGTTGGTATGCATGTAATTGTGGAAATTTTGGTAAGTCATGCATAACTGTGATTTATACGTGTCGACAAAGTTGGTATGCATGTCATCTGGATCTTTGATTTGCACTTTATTCACTTTTTGGCATTATTTAGAAATTCATTTAGACAGTTCATTGACAGGTAGTCCCTAAAAGTGAAAGACGTGAGGAACAAGTATTTCTTTTCCATTTTGGAACAATGGATAGCGAGGGAAATGTTGATACTTGATAGGAAAACTCAAAAGCGGCTATGGTTTTAGACGAAAACTTCAAAGAGGAAATGGGAAAAAACATCATAATTATGTAATTATTATGGAATGAGGGCCATATATAATTCGGGTATAGACACTTAAAATTATGAGTGGCCAAGACTGCTGATTTCCATTCAGATACATTGAATGATGCACTAGATTTACAACTTAAGAAGACTTGTTTTATTAGTATTACAGTTTAGTCTACAAGAACAACCCCCAGTATCCTCCAGTGATGTGACATGTAGTCCACAGAAGTTGATAAGAATCACATACCAATAAATTAATGCATGTTTAATTTCACTAAATAAACTTTACCAATAACAAGCTCAGTAGACGGGTTGGTGGCTTTTCAAAGATAAAGGAGATAAATTAGCCATCATTTCAAACTTACAAAAATATTAGATTTGAAAATGTTATTATGAGTTTAAATTGTTAACAATACTTTTATCTGCTAATTTTAGACTGTTTATGTTAAGCCATCACCCTTTCACTAATCACATATGTTGAATTGTTTTATATAAATTCCTTCACCTGCAGGCAAAACGAGATCCTTACCGCTTCGATTCCCTATAGAGCTACGGTTTGTCCGTCCCAATATAGATCACCTAATGTAAGCTTCCTAATATTCTCAAACTTACAGTTTCAGTCATTATATCTCCTGCTATATAACCTTCATGCTTCATTGCAGTTAGTTGCCGCTTTCCTCTGTGGGGGTTTATACCTTTTCTAAATGTGAATCCATTAAATTCTGCCTGCTTGCTAAATTTTACAAATACGATATACTTATTCCCAGCTGATTTATTTTATACATTCTGCTTGCAGATTCAATAAATTTGATTACCCCCCAATATTTCATCGCGACGAGGATACTAATCCAGATGAATTACATGTAAGAAAAGTCTTCTCTACAGAGCATCGAGCTTGAGTTTTGCTTTTAATTTGTCACTGGTCCAATATATAATTTTTTTTTCTTTAAATTTGTTTTACTGATCGTACATATACCAGTAATGAAGTGCTGGCTCGTCACCAGCAGTCAATTTTATCTATAAAACCCATTGCATCCTTTGAGATCTTAGTTCCTTTAGTTAAAATGGTGACAAACACCTAAACGATCTAGCTTCTAGTATTACATTTTTATAAATGGGATACGATCATCAAAACATATTTTTAACCAATGACATATTGTGCTTGGTTTAATAGATTTGTAGTTTTTGATTTTTGAGGGAGATAATTGAGCAAATTTATTTTACATTTTTATCTGCTTGTATTTTCTAATTTTCTTTATATAGAAAGAAACTTCAAGCTTTAGCCTTGTTTGTTTATGTTTCCAATGGCCTCTTTCCAGTTTCCAACTATACATAAAAGTGGAATCATGTTTGTTCATAAAATTTCCAATGGAAATCATCATTTTCATTTTCTATTTTTCACATAAAACATCTCAAACCTATAATTTCTATTCTCAAACCTATACACTACCCTACATCACTCATCATTACTTATCAATCACTATTTTCATATTTTAACCCAATTATATATGTGGGACCCACCATTATCAACTTTATCTACTTAAAATATTACTATTTTTAAATTATAACTATCTAATGGGACCCACCAACTATAATCTTACAAATATAATATTATATATTCAAATTAAAATATTGAAGTGGACCCCACCACTACCAACTTTTCAATTATTATATACATAAAATAATATTTCAAAACTACTCAAACCAAACACAATCTCATTTCCAACCCTACATAAAACACATTTCAATTCATTCATCCAAACACAATCCCAATTTCCACACGAAACCAATAAATTCTCAAAATTCTATTTCCAACTCAGGAAATCGAAATGGACCATGGAATTCCATAAACAAACAGCCCCTTAGCCTTTATGTGTCCCAAGACTCCATGCCATCTTCTTTTCTTTTTTGTATAATTGTTGGAATTTTTCAAACCATATTCTAATCGGTTACTACCCTAATAAATCTCTTATGATCAGGATCGTCAAAGCTGCTTTCAGTTTTATGTTTATGCATTTTCTCTGCTTTCCGTTTTGCAGCGTGATTGTGCAAGACCTCCCATTGCTAGAAAAGATCCTGGAATCAAATGGGAGGAGGAACCTTTATTATCAAATCACCCGTGACGCTGGACAAGGTATTCTTATGCATGGATTCATTTAATTTACTGTAGTTTAATACAATGGGTGGGAGGTATATAACCCTTCCATTAGGTCATGGGATCCATTACAAATTATTTTATGGAGCGATGTAGAAGTTTCGGTGGAACCACACTTCTCATATAATTCTGATACAGCATATGTATATTGCAGCCTGTAATTTCATTTTCTATGATGAATTCTGTCTTTTATATAAGCTCAAAAAGGATGGATAAAGTCACTAGATATTGTTTCTTTTTTTATTTTATTTTATTTTTGCCTGCTGATCATCATTATTGTTTCCTTGGGATGTTTGTCTGCACCTACATATTCAGCACAAGCTTACACGTAACCTTACAAACAAACTTTTTGTTTGTCCTCAGCATATTTTACTTTCTGCTTCTTGCTATCATTAAACTTGAGGCTTGATGCCGAACTTTTCTAAATGCAAGAAGACTAGTGGGTGTTGAATGCTTAGACAGGGGTGTGAGATATCTCGACCTCATAATTTGGACATGTGAAAGAAGTTTAATTTGCTTAATAGCTATGTTACTTTGACTGTTCATGTTCAGTGTCCTCTACTGTGCACCCTATGCACAAAAATGTCCTGCTCACCTCAAACCCAATTTGACATTTCTAATTGAAATTCTTGTATGATTATGTTTCCAAAACTATTTCTAGTTTTTAGTGTTGAAAAATGAATTTGAGAATTTATTGGCTTTCGTGTGAGATATGAGATTATGTTTGGATGAATGAATGAGAATTAGACTTTATATAGGTTTTGAAATGAAATATGTTTGGTTGAGTAGTTTTGAAGTAGCTTTTATGTATATAATTTGAAAAGTTGATAAAGGTGAGGTTCACTTTGAATATTTTAATTCGAGTATTTGATATTATATTTGTGAGATTGTAGGTGGTGGGCCCCATTAGGTTGATATAATTTGAAAATAATAATATGTTAAGTGGATATAGTTGGTACGGTGGGTCCTACAAGTATAATTTGGATGAAAAGATGGGAATAGTTATTGATAAGTGATGTAGGGTTGTGTATTAGGTTGAAAATTAGAATTATATGTTTGAAATGTTTTATGTGAAAAATGGAAGGAGAAAATGGTGATTACCAGTGGAATTTTTTTCTAACAAACATGTTTCCATTTTTATGAATGGTATAAAATGGAAATTGGGCCTTGGAGCTACATGCATACATAGCCTTTATTTCCTATTGGCTTATTTATTTGAACCATTTTACTCCTTGTTTTCACAATTCTCCATGACATTATTGTGCATAATTATCAATTGTTATCATGATGCTGGATAGAACATGTCCAACCATCTTAGTTTTTTTAATAATCTTTCAGCGACCGTTAAATTTATATTTGTCACATTCAAATATCTCTGTTTTAATCATTTTATTGTTTGGCTTATTAAGCTAAAAGGTTGATTGTATTTTTAAATGCCCAATTACATATCAAGCATAGCCTCAATTTTATTTAGCCGGATAACAAGCCTGTAGATAATTTATGTTCAACAATTCACAAGCTGGAAACCAAAGACCACCATATTTGTGTTTGTGGGAGTTTCAGGCCACTAGTTAGAATTGTTGATAGCTCTGCCCTTTGCTATTACCTAGCACTTTTTAAGCTACATCTTAGTTATTCTGTGTTTGTATGCAGCTATGGCAGATACATAATGCTGAACAGATGATCTTGGATGATATGGTGGCCAATCCTGATAAGTACAAAGACAAAAAGTTAACAGAATTGACTGATGAAGAAGAATTTGATGAAGAGAACAGTGTGGAGTATGGAAAAGCTTATTATAAGAAAGCATTACTTCCCAAAATGACACTGGTAGTGATTTTTACATTTTTTGTTATGTGGTTGTGCCTTTGAATCATTTGTGTGACATTGCTCGTCCTTCCTTTCAGAAAATAAGTGTGAAAGAACTTGATTTGGAAGCTGCAAATGCTGAGCGTCAGGTTTGTGGGATCTTCATCTCTATTTTCTACAAAAATCTTTTTTTCTCGATGATAACACATAGTTACTATCCCATAGAGCACTCATGTTGATCTGTACAATTGAAAAAGACTCTTCACATTTGTTGTTCATTTGCTTTTGTTTTTGACGTAACCAAATGTGTAGTACGCTCAGCCAAGGCATGGATTTGGCAAAGACCTGAAAATATTAGTTTTCTTCTTCTCTTATATTTGTCTATTCAACATTGGATAATTTCTTGTATGCTGATAACCAAACCCACCTGTCCAATTACGTCTCTTACTGGAACATGCAATCATTATGACCGTCCTCTCACTATTATGATCCTAAACCTAACAAATCCCCAGTTTGTGATAATTTCATTCAGTAATCCTCATATGGTTAATTTTCTTTGTTAGAATCTTTGCTGTGTTAGTATCTTTGCTGCAATATATATGGGTTGCTTTTTAAAGTTATTCAAGTGAAGAAAATGTACCTTTGTTTGATGTTGTTTTCTGCTATATTTCAGCTCCATAATAAACTGTGGAAAGAAGCTGAAGAAAGAGGAGAGACATACAAAATCACAAAGCTAAGGCGAAATGAGGAAATGGATGAATATGACCTTATCCATTGGCGCCGATCATTTGAAGAAAGAGAAGCTCTTCTCCGAGATATAAGCTGGTATGTTTCACTTATCCAAACTTCGTTAAAAAAAAATCCGATTATTTAACTGAGGTTTAATTGGATAACTTACCCCAATTGGATTTTTACCCCTTTTGAGTCATAAAGTGATTCTAGTATTTTCTAACATTTTGAAATGCGAAAAGCTTAGAAATCTATTTTTTCTTTCTACTACATAATCTATCAGTACTTCTCATACTTCAGTAATCTCGACCAACCCGTGAATGGTATAAATCTTGTATAATCAAAGCTCCTGGCTTTTAGCTCTTTTCCAAAATCATACGTGTTACCTTTAATAAATTGGAAGATGGGATTATGTATTTTTCCATACTGCTTCAGCAATTTCTTTTCTTTTTGTTTCTGTAGCTGTATCAACTGGCACGTTGCTCCCACTACATATCCTGAGGCTGTCGTATTTTGTGCTCATTCAGCTTATAAAAATAAGGGAATTATAGAAAAAAGAAAACCTTGAGGTTTGGGGAAACCCACAGAAGTTTCAAAATAACAGCAACCCTCTTGAAGTTTGATTGTCTTAAATGTAAAGGGTTAACTAGGTAATTGTAATATTTCTATAAATGCTAGGGGCTGTTGAAAATGTTTTTTGGCTTATGAGGAAAATGTAAAACGGAATCAACCTTAAGGGGGTTTCTGTACATTTGAAACTTCCTGGGTTTTCAGTTAATACCCCAAAGATCAGGTTCTCTGTTTTTTTTTTTTTTTGCTTGAATTAAATAGAATGATGTCACAAACTTTTGTGCATGAATATAAAGCGGCGTTCCTTATCTGATAATTGCTGAAGACACATCTCCCGTCGACATTGCTTCCGTTTGCATTACATTCACCGTCTAATCAAATTGGACAGTCTAGTTGCCTGTGTGCATATGTGCAAGTTGCATCTCCATGCAATTAATTTTTTTTTTTTTTTGTATCACTAATCCAGTTCTATAATCCGCAGTCGTCAGGCGCTTGGGCTTCCATTAGAAGAACCAGGTAGGTATGTAGACCCCAGTTACTTTGGAAAGGACCAATATGACCCCGATAGTGCCTTGTATCGCTATGACTACTGGGGGAGCCAAAGAATTCTGAGAAGAGCAAGAAGAACGCATGACGGATGCCCACAACAAATCCATCGTTGGCAAGGGAACCGTTTGGTATGACATGTCGTATGAAGATGCCATCAAGCAACAAATGGAGCGGGAAAAACTTGGAATCAAACCGAGACAATATGATGAAGATGATTCAGACAGGGATCCAGACGATGAGGATGACGACGATGACGATGACTTTGATTACAGCATTCTGGGCTCTCCGAGTTCCAACGTATCCAACCAGCCTCATGTTAATGGCACTGAATCTCCAAGATTGTCGGATGAAGGAATATTTGAGGATTAGTTTAGTGCCACAAAACCACAACATGAGAAAGATTTTTGTAGATGTACAGGATTGGACTCGAGGTAGTCAGATCGAGAAAGCTACATACTTGGCATAGCCATGTTTAGGTACCCTACATTACACCTTCAGTTACATGAATAAATTAAATTTTGCTTTGGATGTACTATTTGTTCATATTTGTATAAGAGGGAGAAAAATGAAAGATGACATTGCACTCACATGTTCAAAATCGGACTTTTAGTTTTAAATGGTGTTTTATTTTGTATTCCAAATTATCGTTACACGTCAAGTCTGTATAATAATTTTATTGACGGATAATTACAAAAACCTCCATGAGGTTCGGACTAATTACAAAAATACTCAAAGATTTTTGACTACATTTTCCTTCTTCATATGCAACAAATATGTCAAAAAAAGAAACTTTTATATTTCTCAAGTATTACAATAAAATATAATTAAACTTGAGGTTTTTTTTTTGTAATTTTAAAACATGTTTGTGTTTTTCTATAATTAGGCCAAACTTTTTGGGTCTTTTGTCCCTTTTATCAATGCACACTTGGTGTGTATTGATGATGTTAGAGTAGAGAATGAAACACTATTCAATCCTCGTAAATCAAAAGTTTACTTCGGCACCCTGGTTTGTAACCATGTTCGAGGCCGTGTTCAGACAATTATGGGTATCTAGTTAGGGGCTTTCCCTACGGTTTAAAGGTGCGCCTAAAAGGCCGGTTTTTACAACCCATTTTTGATAAGGTGATTCTTAAATTTCGAAGATGGAAAGGGATTTCTTTATCTCTTGCTGGTCGTGTCTGCCTGGTTAATTCGATGATTACTAGCTCCTTTGTGCACACGATGATGGTTTACAAGTGGCCTAGATCCCGAATGGAAAAGGCCATGTGTAATTTTATTTGGACTGGTGATGCTAACTCTAAAGGTTTGGTGGTGGTCAATTGGAATCGATGTTGCACGCCTCGAGCGGAAGGGGGCTTGGGCGCGCGATCTATTATTGTAGCTAATAACGCCTTTCTCATGAAGCTGGGTTGGAAAGTTATGAAATCGGATTATGTGATTTTCAAAACTCTCAGAAACGTTATTTGACATCGGACGGTTCTCTTCAGAGGTCGCTTATCCCTTCTTCCATTTGGGCCGGATTAGCCTCGCATTGAGGATTGCTTGACGATTCTCGTTGATCCCCTGTTGCAATTCCGAGGTTTTATTCTGGCCTTGACAATGGTTGAGTTACTCTATTGCTGACAGAATTGGTATTCCGCAACGAGTACAAATATTTATTTGGGCATCGCATTTGGGATTCTTCTATGATGAGTCCTGACATTTCACCTTCTCATCGTTGAGGCTTACTTAGATCTAGTTCGGGATATTGTTCGCGTCCCCATCGCCCCTTCCTCGCAGGACACGCGGGTCTGGATGCACTCTAATGATGGGAATGTTACCTCGAAGGCGGCGTACTTTCATATTTGACCCCATTCTCCGGTGGTCCAATGGGGTTCTTGGATTTGGTCATCTCACATTCCGGAACGTTGTTCGGTTTTGGCGTGGCGTGCCATCCACAATCGATTAGCGGTCTTGGATTTATTGCGCCCTAGAGGGAGTTTTATCGGCCCCTGGCCTCGTGGTCTTTGTTGCGCTTCACGAATTGGTTGACCATTTGTTTGTCTCTTGTGTCTTTGCAGGGGCTCTTTGGAGTTGGATTTTTGGTTCATTTGATGTTCACCTCTTTATGGCTTATAACTTTAATGAAATCCTGGTGCGTTTAATGAATTTTCGTTTTAGTGAGCAGGTTGGTTTCTTATGGCGCGTGGCTGTCTTGTCCTGCATCTGGCTCATTTGGCATATCCGGAATGATTTGGTTTTTAACAATAAACTCTGGACGGTGGACGCGACGATCCTCCATCTTCGCGTTCTTATCGTTGAATCCGCTTCCTTAGATCGGGGCTGCATGCATAATGATCAACAAGACCTTTTCATCCTTCGTAGACTTCGAGTCCCTGGGCGGGCTAGATAAGCCCCGAAGATTGTGCAAGTTAGTTGGCAAAAACCCCTCCCGGGCTGGATCAAGGTGAATACGGACGGTAGCGCTTCGGGGGCGCCGGAAAGCCTTACAGCTTCTGGGGTCTTCCGAAATTGCAGAGGCTTCTTTTGGGGTTATTTTGTGGAACGTTCTGGTGCGGGCTATGCGATTGAGGCTGAATTGGTAGCAGCAATGTGGGCCATTCATTACGCATTCATTAAGGGCTGGACGCAACTTTGGCTTGAGTCGAATTCTATTTATGTGGTGAACTTGCTCCATAAGAGATCCTTTGAGGTTCTCAAGGTCACTTTAGCAAGTGGCGCTACACTCTTTATCTCGCTTTCCATGGAACTGTGGTCTCGCATATTTATCGGGAAGACAATCGAGTGGCAAACATTCTGAGTAAAAAGTCGGATTCTGAGACTTGGCGGGGCGTCTCGCCTGCGGATATCGTGCCTTTTCTCACGGAGGACTATGTTGGTCAGTCCAACTATAGGTTTGTTAGTTAATGCGTCCGGATTATTCTTTCTGTATTTTTGGACGAATTCTTTCTTTTATGGGGGATACTCTTTTTCCTGCCAAGAGTTTTTCCCACAAGGGTGGGTTTTACCTTGGGAGGTTTTAACGAGGCCCCAACCATCAGCCATTTGGTCGGCTTGTGACCATTTCGATTTCTTTTCGGACTTGTTTTCGACTTATTTCTTTGGCTACCTGACAATTAGCGGATCAAGAACACTGCTTTTTTTCATTTTTATATATATCTTTAATTAATTAAAAAATACTAAGAATGTGAAATGCCGCCAACTCAAGATAATTAATCCTAGCAATCTCATTATAATATCCAAACAAAATTTGGCCAAAAGTTATCATCTATATCGACATCTATATTTATATTATATTATATATACAACATATATATACTTTCCTATTATATTTAACCAATGTTTCCGCTAAAATTTGATTGGACAAAAATATCATCTAACATCCCTTCAAAGATAACGAATGTTTCTCGCTAAAATTTGATTGGACAAAATATAATCTAACATCCTCTAAAGATAGTTAATATAATGGGATAAAGACACTATTGCCCCACATTCCCAAATAAAGACAACTTTTTTACGCTCACAAGCACTTTTTGGACAAATTTATACTCTCGCCAAATTTTCCGAACTTTTTTTTACATTGTTGTTTCAAGATTGTTTCGAACATATTTGAAACACGTTTCATCTATAGATTTTTAGTGAAAAAATAAATTTTGCCACCATAAAATAATTAATTTATACTCGAATCTTATAAAAATCAAAAATATACACATAAAATAACACATCTTAAAACCAAACAAATTGAAAATAATATAGAAATAACTTGAATAAAAAGCACAATTCAATTTTTGATTCAATGCATGAAAACATAAAAAACATGGAAACAACCAAGAAACAAATCAAAAACAATATAGAAAACACCATATGAAAAAAGAGCTTAAAAATAGGTAAAAACTGTATCGAAACATCGAAAACTATGTGGAAAACAAAGAAACATCATAACAACATAAAAAAATGTGGAAATAACCCAAAACAACATAAACAATATTGAAAAAACCACATGAATAAAAAGAGCTTAAAAATAGGTAAAAATTGTATTCACATTGAAAACTACATGAAAACAACAAAAATAATTATTAGAACAACATTATCTCAAATAAACTCAATAAGCTCTTTTTAAAAATCACTTTTATCAAGAAGCAATGCTTGAGCAAAATAAGCTATTTTTCAAAATCGCTTTTATCAAGAAGCAATAAGTATTAAGTTCTAACAATATTCCAATAAGTTACAAAAAGCTCAACAAATATAGCATGCCAAAGAAATGAACCAAGAGTTATAAATAAGCACTTTTACGAATAAGCATTTTTTACTAATAAGTGCTTTTACGAAGAGTACCAAATAACCAAATAAGCACTTTTGCTTATTATACACAAATTTACATAGATAGCAATTTTTCAAGCCTTTTCCCCTTTCAAATCATCAAAAATATCCATTAAACAATATAGAATCAAAGTACATTATGCAAAAATATATATAAAAGTCATAGCATAAATATGAGGTAATTACAATAAAAATGCGATAAATAAGAGTACACAATGAAAACGAGGAGGGGGTCGAAAAATCTAATCCTCATTGGAACATAAACAAGTTGTAGGTAGAAGCTCCTTGATTAATTTCTTGAGTTTGCTCATTTTATCCTTCATTTTCGTGTTCTCCTCTTAACTTCTTCAAGACCCCTCCTCATGGAGTGGATATCCCTATTATTATCCGTCTTAAGTCGGTCCATGCGTACATTCAAACGCGAGTCACTATGATCGCTATCATTTCCCCTTCGCATCTTCATTACCGTTATCATCCTCATCCTCACTTTCATCCTCACCTTCTCCATCACCGTATTATATCCTCCACCCATAAAATCTTCTATTTCTAAATCACAAAGAAGTAATTAATAGGATGCGAGCTTGGGATGTGGAGGCTCGCCTCTTGTCGACTTAGTTGGTAGAGATGGCAAAATGCCCCGAGCCCGACCGGGAACCCGTCCTCGCTCCCGAATCGATGGGGAATCCCCGCCCGATTATGTCAATGGGGCGGATGGGTTTAGATCACCCTGCCCCGCTAAGCCCCATCCTGTTTCGACTTTATATATATATATATATAATATTCATATATTATTTTCTAAAATTTATCATCTAAAATTCATTTTTGTAATATACTTGATGATAACTTCTAAAAGTATTAACAAATATAACACATAAATTTAATAAAATATGTATATATTTTTGTTACAATATATAAATTAAGAATTAAAAATATTATTTAAATTATAAAAATACAAATGGGGATACCTGCTCCTGCCCCCTATTCACCCCGCCCCAATCATGCCCCGATTCTCAGTGAGGTGGGTATGAGAATGCCAAAACCCGCCCCAACCCGTCCCGTTGCCACTCCTATAGTTGGAGCTTTAATCATAGTTTGGTGCATATAGAGCATTTGTTGGATGTTATCAATGTCAAAACCCACACTATATAACTCCAAATTTATCTCAGATATCAAAAATTTTGATAGTAGAAGAATCTTGCAAATGATGTTTCCCAAAGTGAATTATTTGGAGATAAGAGTAATGGGATCAATCAAACAATGAGTAAACACGGCTCCATAATTCACTAACTCCCCTCACCTAATCTTATAGGTCAAGAAATAATCCAAATTACTTGGGAGTTTAACTCTTTTCCAAAAACGCAATATGCCACAATCATTAAAATAATTTGAGTTTTTTCGGGCATTCATTGTGTTGAAAAATCTGGCCACAAACCTAATTCGGTTTTTACTTTCTCCAAGGAAACACCTATCCTACGACTATCCCAACGAACACAAGAAAAATAATCAACACCCTTGTCATTCAACCTAAGAAAATGACAAATTTCTTGAGTAGTCCACCAAAAATGTCGACCAACATAAACGAGTTAATGGCAATAGGGGTGTACATGTCATTATACTCAATTCACATACTTGAGTGAAAAAGCTTAATAATCTCGTCATCATATCACATGCTTGGATTATCCCACAAATTAACCCACCCATGGGTTTTTAATAACCACGAATGTTCAAATATAAATTTAAGAATGTCACAAAACGACAAATTCTAGTCCTAACAACGATTTTATCCAATTTTGATTATCCTCATAAAATAATTCACCAAATTTATGAATAAATCCATTATATTATCACTTGAAGGAGGTAATGAAAGTTGAAATTTCTTACCCTTTGCCCACTTGGCATTATCGAGTGTGATTCCGGATTTTAATGCGATAATTTTCGCAAGTGTGAGTACTGGTAATTATCTTCCGATTGATTTTCCTCTAATTGAGCTCGATTTTGTGGATTTGATGAAGAACCCCTTCTAGTCCTTTTTCTTTTTCTTAAGGGATTAGGGCCCATATGAGTTCGGGAACAAGCTATAGAAACAAGATAAGAGATTTAGGAGGAGAATTATAGAAGCAATCAACAAGATATTATAGAGAATTTGAGGAAGAAGAAGATTTTTGAGAGAAAAATCGAAGTTAGGGTTTAAGAGTTTTATGTGTCCTGTTTTGACAAAAGGTTATGACCCATTTTAAAAACACAGGCGACCAATTCTTTGTGCGGGCGGCCCGTAAGAGTGACCGATCGCCGTGCACGGCTACTAGTCCCCTCGTTTCTATTTTGAAATGCAATTTTGAAAAACAAGAATTTTCACCCCAAACCTTTTGAAAATATATAAACATATCCAAACAATGAATATAACGTTATTTCAATATACATTATGCCTAAACGAGATCGAATAGAGTTGAGACTCGACGAGTAATGGTTTTGTAAAGATATCTACCATTGATCTTGAGACGGGGCAAAATTCATCTCAACTTTCCCTTTTGACACATAATCTCTTAAGAAATGATGTATAACTTCAATATGTATTGTTCGATTGTGATGTACAAGATTTTGGAAATAATTATTGCGGATGTGTTATCACACGAGATAGGTATTTTAGTGAAGTTCCTTTTGTAGTCGGTCAAGGTTTGTTTCATCCAAAGTAATTGTGTGCAACAAAAATCCGCGAAAATATATTCTCGCTTGTACGTTAATAAAGAGACACAATCATCAATATTTACGCATAATCCAAATCACTAAACCTTTTAAAATAAAATTTTCAGTTTTCGGATAAAATAAGCCGTGCGATATAACACCTTTTAAATAACGAATTTTTTAATGACATTTAAATAGGATTCCTTTGGATTACTTTGAAATCGAGCCCATAGGCATACGACATGTTGAATATCGGGTCCACTAGTAGTTAAATAAAGCAAACTACCAATCATACCTTGATATTTGGTTTCATCAACCGATTTATTTTTTTAATCTTTGTCGAGTTTGATGTTTGTTGCCATTGGTGTTGCTATGGGTCTTCCTTCTTCAATTCCAAATTTCTTTAGAAATTCCTTTACACACTTGGATTGTGAAATATATATTACTTCTTGACATTGTTTTGTTTGGAGTCCAAGGAAGAAGTTGAATTCACCCATCGTACTCATCTCAAATTCATCTTGCATAAGCTTAGAAAAATTCTTGCACAAAGATTCATTAGTAGCACCAAAAATAATATCATCAATATATATTTGAACTAGAAGGCTATCTTGACATTTTTCAAAAAACAAAAAGAGTAGTATCAACCATGCCTCTTGTAAAACTATTTTCTAAAAGAAAAGAGCATAGTCTATCATACCATGCCCGGGTGCTTGTTTGAAACCATATAAAGTCTTTTTTAGTTTATAAATATCATTAGATCTTGAAATTTTTTCAAACCCCGGAGGTTGTTAGACATAGACTTATTTTTGAATAAAACCATTTAAGAAGGTGGATTTAACATTCATTTCGTAAAGTTTAAAATTTCTGAAACAAGAGTAAGAAAGTAAAATACGAATAGCTTCTAAACGTGCTACAAATGCAAAAGTTTAATCAAAATTAATACCTTCTTCTTGATAATAATCTTGAGCTACTAACCTTGCTTTATTTCGAATGATGTTGCCTTGATCGTCCAACTTGTTCCGAAATACCCATTTTGTTCGATGATAGTGTGAGATGGAGGACACGACACAAGTTCCCAAACTTCATTTTTATTTTCAAATTGATTTAACTTTTCTTGCATTTCTAGAAACCAATATTCATCTTCACTTGCTTCCTTTGCATTTTTAGGCTCTTTTTGAGAAATTAGAGCTTTTTCGGCAAATTTCCTTTTTGTCATGACCTTGTCAAGTGGATCTCCAGTAATAAGATCTTTAGGATGATCTTATTTGAATTTTAATGCCACGGAAGATTTAAAGTGTCACCCATTTCTTATTGTTGAACATTTGTTGAAGAAGCGGGTTGGTCATTTTGAGTAATGTTTGAAATAATTTGTTCTCCGTCATTTTCATCATCACTATCTTCACTTGGAATTGTTTGAATATCGGAGGCTTCATTGAATTTGACGTGTATAGATTCTTCAACTACCAAGCTTGTTTTGTTGTAAACTCGGTATGCTTTGCTTTTAATTAAGTACCCCATAAAAATTCCTTCGTTGGCCTTGAGATCAACTTTGTCCAAATGATCCTTGGTGTTTAAGATGAAACATTTGCAACCAAATATCTTGAAGTTGCTAATATTTGGTGTTCTTCCTTTCCAAAGCTCATATGGAGTTTTATTTAACTTTGGTCGAAGATATACTCGATTTACCACATAGCAAGCAATGTTCCTAGCCTCGGCCCAAAAATATTTTGAAAGTGAAAATTCATTAAGCATTAATCGACACATTTCTTGTAGAGTTTGGTTTTCCCTTTTGGCTACACTATTTTGTTGAGATGTTCTAGGAGCCGAAAAATTATGTGCATATTCTTTGGTTTCACGTAGAACTCAAAATTTACCGTCAAATTCACTGCCATGATCACTTCTTATAGATTCAATGGTATCTTCATTTTCATTTTCTATAAGTCTACACAACTTTGCAAATTAATAAATGACATTATCTTTATTAGTAAGAAAAATAACCCAAGTATATCTAGAGAGTCATTGATAACAAATGTATAATGTTTTCCACTCATACAAATCTAGATGAAGAAGTTATAGACGCTTGGTTGTGGAAATTTTATCTTTGGGCTTAAAACTACTTTTAACTAATTTGTTCTTTTGACAAGTGTCACATAAGCCAATATTTTAAAATTTTAATTTGGGTAGTCATTTGACATGTTGATTTTTGCAAATGTTTTGTAAATTTTTGTATACAACATGTCCAAGTGGCCTATGCCATAAACTAGTTAAATCATTTCTAGCGACAAGACAAGAAATATTTTGACTAAGCAAATCACTTGTGCAAAATTTATGAATATTGCCTTTTCTACTAGATTCACAAATAATTTTATCATTTTTGATAATAAGGCATTTGTATTTATTAAAACGAGCATTATAATTTAAATCACAAAGTTGGCTTACACTTATCAAATTGAACTTAAGTCCATCTACTAATAAAACATCTTAAGAGAGAAAGAAGAATTATCAATGTCTCAATTGCCAAGGATTTTGCCTTTGCCATTTCCGAACATAACCACTTCCCTCTTGTAGCTTGATGTTGGTAAAAAGATGTTCCTTTCTGGTCATATGGCGTGAACATCTGCTGTTTACGGGCCATTTGGAGTCCTCTTTTACTGTTATTGCTTTAAGTACCTCATCGGTTTCATCGTTAATGGTCATGAGACCTTGTCCAATTTTCTCATTGTCGGGTGTTGCAAGACGTTCATCCCATGTTTTAGCATCCGCATTTAAAGCCTTCTTTTTAGTAAAGAATATTTTTTTCTTTTGTTCTTCCTTCGCCATTTTAGGACAACTGGCGATAACGTGTCCAGGCTTTCCGCATTTGAAGCATGAGTCTCTTGCTTTTCTTGCCTTATTTTTATTTACAAACTTGGCAAATTTTCTCACATGAGCAGTTGTTTCCTCGTCTTCTTCGTCACTAGGATAATAGATATTATTGGAACTTGAGGAAGACCCTTTGGATTAGATTGCAAACTCGGTTGAGAAGTGGACGGTTTGATTTTTTCCTTTTATTGAGATAGACTTCATAAATAAGAAGATTTCCCATAAGCTTATCAAACTTGAGTGTTCCAAGATTTTGTGATTCCATGATAGCCGTGACTTTTCCGGACTAAATGCCGGGAAGAACATTTAAAATTTTAGTCACCTTATCTTCTTCGAAAATATTTTTCCGATTGCCGATAGAGGATTGATTATATTGTCAAGCCTTCCACCATCTTTGAAATCCATTCACCTTCAAATCTAGTGAAATTTTTGATATCCTTAACAAGCATGGTTTTCAAACTTGTTTCACCTTCTTGGTTCCATCATAGATAGTTTTCAATTTTGTCCACACTTCATGTGCGTATCTTATTCAGTTGTATTTAGTAGTGGTAAGAGAACAATGCAAGATATTTAAGGCCTTGCCATTTAGAGAGAATAATTTCTTATCATCATAATCAAACTCTTTGAATCCCTTGGGAGCTAGCATTTCGTCTTACAATTTTCTGGTTTAACAACTCCTTCAATGACCGCATTCCAAATATTAAATCCGCAACCTTGTAAAAATACTCCATTCTATCTTTCCCAAAAGTATAATTGTTTGAGCCAAAATGAGGCGGCTTGTTGGATGAAGCACCGAATGGAAGATAGCTCTCTTTTCGTAGCCATGGATCTTTCCTCCTTACTCGCAAGGATAAAACGAGCTTGCCAAAGAGTTTGTCTCTGGTACCACTTGAGAATTTCCCGAATTTTCCCAAATTTTAAGAATTTTCTTCTCTTTTTCGAATAAGTGAAAACTTTCAAGAATGTAAGAGATAGTAAGAAGAATGAACACAAAGATTTATAGTTGTTTGACTAACCTTGAGCTTAATCCACTACCACCACACATAGTATATTCGAATAGATTTTGAATTTTTTTTATTAATCGACACCAAATGATTACAACTCAACTAGAAGAGAACTAACCTATTCTTACACCAACAACTTTGAAGAGCACAAAACTCTTCAACACCTAGTCTAATCAACTAAGTGCGTTCTCACCGAAAGAACACTTAACAAGTTAGTCTTGTTTTGGATGATATTTATCAATCAAGATTACACCTCAAATGAATGTATACAACTTTCAAAGTGCAAATGTAATAATGAAAGAAAGCTTAAAAAGCAAGATGTGAAAGTGTAGTGCTTAGACTATAACAACAAGATGTAAAAATGAAAGCTTAAGAAATTTGTTGAGATTTTCTTATTGTGTTGTAGAATTATATAGTATTGTTGTATTGAACCTTTAATCTTCTTCATCTATTTATAGAAGAGCCCCAAGATTTGAATTCCAACATAGGCTCATCTTATTTGAATATTGTCTCAAAAAAAGAAAATATCCACAAAATAATGGCAAAAAATGATAAAGTGATAAAAGTAAAAATCTTGTCTCACTAATGTTTAATCATCTCGATCATGACTAGGCAACCGATTGCCATGTTGTAAATTTGAATTTGATAAAAGGGTGCGCTCTATCACATGTTTCTCTCAGGGGATCGATCTCCCTATATACTTCCGGTCACCCCGGGTGACTGTTTCGGGAGAAAGTTTGTGGGAGCTTTCTCGTGCAGTCTCCGCCTATGAGGGTGACTCGGTTGCCTTGAAGGGGTTTTTTTACGAGAAAATTTTGAACCAATATTGTTTAGGGCGACCGATCGCTGCCAATTATTTCTATTTTTGATTTTTAATAACTTTGCAAAAATAAAATCCGAGTTTGATAGTGCTCGAATTTATCATTTTGGTTATAGAAATACTAAGGTAAAATCATCAAAATCAAAATAATTGTATTCTAACAGATATATGATGTCTATCTGGAGTCGTCTCTACATACTGAGTCGTAGCAGTAAAAGATGATGGGATAAAATAAGTGTCAACATCGTGCTGGGCAATAAGCACTAACAAGAAGCCAGATCATATGATAATGGAGGAGTGGCGGCCGATGATGGATCCCCTGTATCATGTGGTGGGTCCCCTGTATCATGTGGTTGATCGACTACTCCATGGGAGGGAGAAGCGGTCCATAGATCACATGGTAGGGTATATAAAACGATTGAGGTAGGGGATGAATAGAGATGTTAAACGGGCCGCAGTCCGACGAGCTGGCCTGTTTAACCCAGAAAAAAACCGGGTTAGGGCCTGTAAATTTTGGCCTATTTAAAATCGGGCCTTTTTGGCCCAGACCATTTAGCCCGCGGGCTAAACGAGTTGGCCCGCGTAATATTGCTGGCCCGCATCCCCTCTTTTATTTTTATTTTATTTTTTTATAATTGATTGTAAATTATATAATTGTGTTATTTAAAGTAACAAGAATTCATTATTTGTATTATTTAAAGTAACAAGAATTCTTTTATAGATTGTGTTATTTAAAGTAACAAGAATTCATAAATTGTGTTATTTTAAGTAACAAGAATTAATCTTCTAAAACAAAAGTAACAAGAATTAATTATTTTTTTGTTATATATATATATATTAGATGGATAAGAATTGAAAGATTATATTTTGTCCAAGGACGGATCAAATGTGATCGAGGATGATACTTGATTAATATTTACTTAGTTGTGTACTCAAGTCATACTTGTATGACTTTATTTAATTATGAAATTTTGAATGTCTAAGCTTTAAGATTTTGTCCATTATTCCAACTACTACAAACTATGTGTTGACTTTTATTATTATGGATAATTTGGTTTGTATATTTTGTTTGAATGATAATAGTATATATGTATTAATTTAAAATGCTAGGTTTAATTTTTTTTTTTTTTGCTTTAGCCCATTGGTGGCCCGTTTAGCCTGAAACCATTTAGGGTTAGAGTTAGGTCCGCAATATTGTCATCCCGTTTGATACTGGCCCGATTAAGCCCGAAGCCTGTTTAGCTCGGAGCCCGCTAGGGCTGGCTCAAAACCGCTAGGGCATATCCGCTTAACATCTCTATGGATGACCACTGTCCTACAATTGTTTTCTAACAAAATAATTACTCCATTTAAATATACAACAAATATGCATTGCAATATACTATGGAGCCATTTACTTGCCCTATGCGCCAAAAGTTGTTGTACCGCCATCTATACCTCATGCTGTATCAGCAAGGGCAACTTTTGTTGTATCAATGCATACATCTCCTATCGTATGATTCTGGGCATCTCTCTCTGCATAGTTTGCTCACCTCATCCTGTATCAATTGAATCGATAAAGTGTCGAGGGATGTAGACGTGGTCGGAGGATGTGCTACTCCAGAGCGAGATTTGTGGTAAGAGATGCACTACTCCTACGGATACAGTCATGGTCCGATGATATGATACTCCTAGGTCAGGATCCATGGTCAATGGATCATCTCGATGACCTCTCTCATTAGAAACAGAGGCTCCTCTTGATGATCCCCTCGTCAGAAACACGAGGTTCCTCTCGATCAGTTCTCTACCACTTCTTGGTCATAGGAGATGCAACCATGGTACAGGGATGCCGAATAATGGTATCTATAGGAGTAACTGTAGGAGCGCTTTGCTTTCATTTTGATTGAGTTTTTGATATAAGGAAAAAGGAAGAAAGTAAGTAAGGTAGACAACGACGGGTTCTCTGCCCCTGCGGGCATGGAGCGGCACAAAATTTGTGGCTTTATGTTCTATCTTGCGGGAATGAGTTTGACCAAGAATACCTATGTGGGGTACCTCTTTCATTTCAACAGAGATCGTCAATGAACTAACTCAGAGGTCATCATGGATATTCTCTCAATAAGGCTATCGCTCCTGATCTATGCACGCCTTTAATGTAGAGTGTATCTCCATTTAAAACCATTACAATGCATAAGTCATATAATTTTTAAAAACAAAAAAAATAAAATCTAAAATCACCATTAACAAATACAAATCAATTACTTGATGATCATAAAATCCAGACATATTTGCTTGACTCTTCAGGAATCTCCATCGAAGGCACCAGGGAAGCACATCGTCTAATGCAAGAACCCCACAAGTGATTCCTAGTTCAGGTATGGCCTTGTAAGCCCAAATCTACAAAAAATAAAAAATAGTCAAAATGCATGATAGTAAATAATATAAGATAAAATGTATCACTAATTATATTTTCCTTTATGTACCAAAAATACTCATAGAAATGGTAGGTAGGTGACTCGACAGTTAGTAACTCAGTGGGGTGGTGTCTTTTTATGCATGTTTTGATTGTTATTTTTAGTTTGTTTTAGGTTGTTTTTGTCTTTTAATTTGTAGGATTTGCATGTGTCTAGTTGATATTACTGCGAGGTGTTGTTACTGGTGTAGGTTTATCATTTACAGCTGTTTCTGGTGAGTTTTGGGTAAGGGATTCATCTCATTCATGAGTCGAGTTAGATGGATGCAAAGACGCTCTAAAACCTATGCCAAATACGTCAAACTGGAACAATTCGTACCAAAGATGGCCAGAGGATGTTTGGAAGCATGCCGTGTCGAAGTGAGCAAAGTGGAGCAAAAAGTGGAACTTGCCGTGCTCTTAAGCATGACCGTGTTCGTCATTTTTCTGTGAACACGGCCAGGCTGTGCTGAGATCCTTGCTCGATGCAATTTTGATGTATTTTACCTCGTTCAGTGGTTTTGGAGGGGTATTTGGGCAAAGGAAATCAGAGAAAAGCAGCCATAGGGCATATAAATATGACCCTTATGCTCATAATTTAGAATTCCAGATTGGATCATCTCATATTCTACATCTTGATCTTGGATTTTTCATCTCAAATCTTGCACAAGGAAGAGGCATGTGTCACCCACCTCCCGACACAATAAGAGAAATAAAAACAGTGTAATTCCCCAACACAAGATTTGTACTTGTATAATTGTTTTTCTTTTTCAATGACACTCAAATAAAAGATAAACAAGGACGCATACATTATCCTATAACACAAAATGAAAGGACAAGCCATGTCCACAAACTAAGAGGTAGCCATCCCCATCTGTACTCAAACATGATACAAATATATTCAAGTTCATAGCTCATATTTCAAGCCATCTACATATATAATTACAAGTGACATACAAATAGCAATCCAAATAGAACACAATAGACACCAAAAACAAGGCAAACCAAAATCCTATCCCAATCGGTCGTCATCCATGTACACGATCATCAAAACCTGAAGAAATTCGAATGATATGTGTAAAGTATACGTGCATTTAGAGGCTTATTTTGGTACATATTTGATACATTTGCATGTATATTTAGTGTGTTTCAGTTAGTTTCATTTGTTGAGCGTGATACTGCGTATTCTTGTAAATGTTTACAGGAAACAATACTTTTATGAGAAGATATCAGAAAGATGGCCCGGACAAAAATGTCGAATCATGTGCCTTTGATCTCCCCTGGAGCTTCATTTCCTCCAAATATAACTTTTGCACCTCTAATCTCCTTGAATTTTGACAGATTTTTCTTGTTTCCTGTCATGTGTATGCGGAATGCGACCACTATCCATGTACCAGGTTCCTTGGCAATCGCTTGTTCCTTGAACCCGTAATCAAGGAAATTAGTTTTTAGGTACCCATACTTGTCCGGGTCCTGGAGGGTTAGTGCTATAAGATGTTCCAACCAACATATAGCCAAATGGTCTGACTCTAAGAGGTTGCCATCTATCAATGCCATAATCATAATGCACATTAGCAAATTGCTTGGGGGTTTTAGGATCATACAACTATCTCTTTTGTCTATATGCCTGTTTATGTGTTTTAGCAATTGCTTTCTTGGGGTACTTGTGGTATTTCTGAGTGTAGTGCTTGGGTGCATATGTTTGCTGATAAAAGCTCTTTTACCTTTGAAATGACCTTTGCTGAGGGTTAGGTCTTTGCCATTTTGGCTTATATTCCATAGGTCTTTGCTGATGTTTCACATTATTCCAATCAACATAGTTTGGGTACTTTCTACCATTCCCATTATATGTGTTCTTCTCATGAAATTTATGGGGTTTCTGGTAGCTCTGTTTGCTTTTCACAGAGTATTTTCTGTTCGGAGTTTGCAGGAACTCGGCTGAATTTCTTCTCAGCTGTCCTTTCAGCATACTCAACTGGTTGTTTTCCTTTCCCTTTATATCCAAGGCTAGTATGTTTGTGATTGTGCTTAGGAATAAATGTGGGTGCAACATTTGGTGTTTTGGGTTTTTGGAATGGTTCACTACTTGAAGATCCTTTCTCCAAAATCACTCTTGGAGTTTGACTATGCACAAAGGAATTAAATCTTATGCCTGTCTTGTCTCCACATTCCTTTTGACTCATAATAAGTTCATCCAATGATTTGGATGCTTGTGTAAATGAGACAATCACATTTTTAAGATCTTTTTCCCTCTTTTCTGTAGCAGCTAACTCTGCTATGATCTTGGCATTTTCAACCTTCAACTTTGTGTTCTCATCAGCTATGTGACTCAGAGTACTCAGTTCTTTTCTCAGCTGTGAGTTTTGGCTTTTAAGCTGGATGTTTTCCTCATTTAGGATTGTGTGTGAGGACTTTATGTGTTCAAAATCTTTCATCATTTTGCCTAATGAATCATAAAGATCTGTAGGTGATGAAGTGTGTGTATCACAGTCACTATCACTTGAATCATAATGAGATGAGTTAGAGTGTACCTCATCTTCTTGATCTTGTTCTTTGGCCATGAGGTAGATCATAGCCACTTTTTCAGAATCACTTGAGTAGTCTGATTCACTACTATCTGAGTTTGCTGCCTCTTTGCACTTGGCTGGCTCAGCAGTCTCAGCAGCCAACATGGCTTTCTTCTTTTCCTGTCTTCTTTCCCTAAAGACTTTTCTTTCTTCTTCATTATTGTACTTGTTGACTGGTGGATAGGAACAACCAACAACAAAATGTCCTGGTTGTCTGCAATTCCAACACAGGTTCTCGGCTCTTTGATCAATTCTGTCTTTTCTTTGATTATCAACTCTCTGATAATCAACTCTGTGATGTTCAGCTCTCTTGGGTGGCCTATCTTCCCTTGACTTGGAAGGTGCTGAATGTCTTCTGGAGGTTTCACCTTTATTCCTTCTGTAGTTCTTATTGAAGAACTTGTTGAATCTTTTAACCATTAGGGCAATCTCCTCCTGGTCTATGGCTTCCTTTGGCTCAACTCTTTTCCCATCACTGGCTAATAATGCAGTTGTCTTGGGCATAACTATTTTCTCTTGCTCTTTCCTTCTCAGCTCAAACTCATAGGCTTTGAGGTCTGAGAATAGCTCATGGTTAGATGTTCTTGAGAGGTCCATTGAATGTCTCAGGGCCATGACCTTCATTTCCTATTCAAATGGGAGTGCTCTTAAAATCTTCATACACATTTCCTTTTGTTTATACTCTTTCCTAAGAGTGAAAGCTCATTTGTAATCTCGATAAATGCATCCAACATCTAGAGTTTCACCTGCAAGCATTTTAAAATTTTCAAATTTTTGAACAACAACGATTAATTTATTTTCCTTAATTTGTTCCGATCCTTCACAAATTAAGGTTAGTTTATCCCAAATTTCTAAATCTATCTCGCATTCCTATATTCACAGAGAGAATTTGATGATCGAAAATTCGTATGCAGGCTGATCTATCTGCATTACATGACGAAATGTGGCTTGTGATAGAGGATGGGCCACTGCAAATACTCAAGGTTAATCAGTTGTAAGAAAGAGCGGTGCAGCAGAGGGAGAAAGAAGGCGTCTTTGAAGCAAGACCAACCATGGTTGATAAACCAAGGTCTGAATGGACAAATGAAGATAGAAAGAGATATAACCTGGACAATGTGGCCAAGGATATTCTCTACAAAACATTGGACAAATCCATGTTCAACAAAGTCAAATCTTGCAGATACGAATTTGTTTCCTAATTTCCTCGGGACTCTACTAGGGATCTCTCAAAGCATCTATATAAGGAAGACCAAAGCCCTACATCTAAATGGACAAAATTTTACACACTTCTAGGGCAAAATACACTTCAACGAAGAATGATATATGACCTTTCGCATCTATGAAGACATAATAGTTCAAGACTTTGAAGAATGATCCATCCTTACAAGAAGGGTTCCATCATCATAGTGTAGATCTTTTGTTCTGTAATTATTTCAATGTCGAACTATTTGATTTCAAGTTTGTCTATGAATATTTTTTCAAATATTTTAGGCTAAATTTTTTGATCCTAGGGCATGATCAAAATTGTGGATTTATGTTAATTTTAATTTGACTGTTTCTTCTTAATTGGTTTCTTGTGTTCTATTTTTGAATTCGAGTGCTTATTTCTTTTAGATTACTTGGCCAATAATTTGCATGTCTTATTTGTTAGTTCAAAATTCGGGAGATGAGATCTAACTTACTAAAAACAAATTCATAACATAAACGGGGATTGAGTCATAACACCCATGACAGTTTGTGGGGGTTTACTTCAATTCTAAGAGCTTTTAGGAATTGATATTAATTGTTGAGTAGGGATACCTATAATTCTTATTAATCAACGGTTTATGTGCCACTCGGGAGAGGGAATAAACTACTTTAGGAATTGAACCCATAGATACACATAAACTGGTTTTGATGTAACGTTAATTGGAATTAACATTGATGAAGCATATTGAGATTATATTCCTAGGGTTGCTTTTCGTATTTGTTTAAATCTTGTGAGGTTTGGGTCTTTAACAATTTTGAGATACTTTTACTTGATAATTTAGGACTAGTTTAGGTAATAACTCTTTGATTTTGGTCGTTTTAATAAAATTGAAATACGAGATTTCTTGTACTTTATGTGTTTCGTATTCAATATCTGAGGAATACGACCTTGCTCATTTGCTATTTGCTAGCTACAACTGTGCGATTCTTGCAGTTTAATGAAAAGATTTTCACGATCATCCAACACTGCACATCCCCATGCTCACCTATAATGTATGAACTCATAAGCTAACGCCTAGTAAGCTGATGAGAATCCATAGACGAAAGACCCAATAACAAATGCAGTTGGACCGTGACGAGGGCACGAGCAATGAAGTTCAAGGATGCGCTCAATGGGCTGATTCAAGTCAATTAGAACGAGACCAAGAGTACATTGCCGAAAGAGAAAGATGATCGGGTGGTCCAGTTGATTAGCATCGTCAATGGTCCAGAGTCCATCTTAGACTGAGCAAGCGAAGGATGCCAAGAATACAAGCCACTTAGCGTCTTGAAGACTTTGTAATCAAGGGCTCAATGGTGTTGTATTCGTTTATCGTAGTTAGTTGTAGTTTGATTTTTATTTTGAGTCATGTTAATGTTTTGGAGGCCAAATAAACCTTCAAGGCCGCGTCTTGAGTTGTTATTTCGAGTTTAGGACGAGCAGGGGAAAAAATGCTAAAGAAGTCAAAGGGGCGGACGCCGTGGAAAGCACTGCCTGGCCGTGCTTAATTACACGGCCGTGTTCGAACCCATCGTCGCGAACATGGCCTGGCTGTGCTTCTTAGCACGGCCGTGTTGGCAATTGTGGCGGAGGATTCGTGGGAAACACGACTTGGCCGTGCTTTGGAACACGGCCGTGTTCGGAAAATTCTTCACGAACACGGCCTGGCCATGCTTCCTGGCACGGCCGTGTGGGGGATGGAATCCGGGTGACGTGCGAAACACGGCCTGGCCGTGTTCTTTGGCACAGCCGTGCTTTTTCCCGGATTTTCGAATTTATCTGTTTTTTGTTTCCTTTTCAGTTTTAAGTTGTCTTCTTGGTAGGTTAGGGTTTGGACCCTTTATAAGGGTGAACACTTATTGCTTTTTGATCAGTTATCAATACAATTAATCTTTTCTCTCTGAATTGAGTGTTTTTCCAAGTGCTTCAAGATTTACATTTCTTGTTGCAATTATCGACTTATCAGGCAATAATCCATAATTGCTTGTGGCGTCTTCGCATACCGAGGTTCTTGCTTTGCTAAGCAACAGGTCGAGGTTTCCACCAATTTGACCAAACTAGTGAAGATCTTGGGTTAACAACATATTGTTGTTGGGTCGTATGCACAGTTGTTGCTGCGTTTCACATGAGTTGGTAATCAGAGCCATCTAGCAAGGTTAAGTCTATCCTTGTTCTTCAATTCTTGTTATTTTCTAGATTTTTCATAAACCCTAGTTCTTAAAGGGTAAAACAAAAATCGAATTGCACAGAAAATCAGCAGGTAAAGAATCGTAAACCACGTGCAAAAACAAATATCAAAAATTCTGGAAAATTCGGAATTATAAACCCTAGTCTTTAATTTCATCTTATTATGATCCGTTGTTGGCTTGGTAATTTTCTTGGTGTGTTAAGGCGTACTTGCGACTGTCTGATTAGTTTATAATCATGACAAGTGCGGGTACTTGGAGATTGTGAGTTGAGTGATACATGAGCGTATACACGTGAGGGAGATATATAATCATGGCTGAAGAGAAACCACAACCAGCAGATTTGGGCAACAATTTAGATATGGAGGCGATTGCAAACATGTTAAAGAAATTAATGTTGGAGATATACGGGGATCCCAGAGAGGCGCCGCGAATCAAGGAGCCTGCTACTAGGGTACGGAGGCCTAGGAGGTTCGAGTTAGAGGAGTGAGCAGATGAGATTAATGATTTTGATTCCGACAGGGAGCAAATTTACAATCCGGGTAGAGGTCGACGCGGAAATAGGGGTGATCGGGGACGTGAGGATGGCAATTTGAGTAACATAAAAATGCAAATCCCATCGTTCTAGGGAAAAAGTGATCCGGACGCCTATTGGGATTGGGAGAGGAACATTGAGAATGTTTTCGACTGCCAAAATTATTCTGAATTGAAAAAGGTTAAATTGGCGTCAACTGAATTCTCGGATTACGCAAGTATTTGGTAAGATCAATTGATGGTCTCAAGGAGGAGAAACGGCGAGCGGCCCATTTCCACATGGGAGGAGATGAGGAGTTTGATGCGACGTTGTTTTGTTCCAAATCACTATTATAGGGGCGTCTATCAGAGGTTGCAAAGGTTGACTCAGGGGTCAAAGAGTGTGGAGGATTACCACAAGGATATGGAGATGCTTATGGCAAGGGTAAATATCGATGAGGACCCAGAGGTGACTATGGCCAGGTTCATCGCGGGTTTGAATACTCCTATTGTGGATGCCGTCGAACTACATCACTATATCAATCTCGAGGAGATGGTGCACATGGTGGTGAAAGTTGAGCAGCAGCTCAAGAGGAGGAGTTTCAACCGACAAGTACCGAGTTCTAACTCCAATGCATGGAAGTCAAACACCAACAAAAGGGAGGAGCAGAATTCGAAGCTGGCAGACCAAAGAGGGAGGGCAACCGAGCCTAAACCCACAGGTAAATTCGAACCCTCTACTGCTCGAACGAGGGATATTAAATGCTTTAAATGTCATGGGCTTGGGCATATAGCTAGTCCATGTCCAAATAAGAGGGTGTTGGTGTTGCGTGAGAATAGAGAAATGGAGTCGGAGAGTGAGGGAGAGCAGGATTATAGTGATATGCTGGAGTTGGAAGATATTCCGGAGGTTCTAGAGGCGGCGAAGGGAGAGGCGTTGTCCTTAGTGTCTCGGAGGGCACTGAGTATCCAGCCTAAGTCAGATGAAGGAGTCCAGCGAGAAAACAACTTTCATACAAGGTGTTTTGTCAAGGGAAAGGTGTGTAGTATTATCATAGATGGTGGGAGTTGCACCAATGTAGCTAGTGCAAAGATGGTGGAGAGATTGGGATTCCGACGATAAAACACCCCCAACCTTATAAGTTGTAGTGGTTGAGCGACTGTGGGGAGATGCGGATAAGTAAGCAGACGAAAGTAGCATTTCGAATAGGGGATATAAGGATGAGGTGTTCTGCGATGTTGTGCCGATGCAGGCGGGGCACATCCTGTTGGGTAGGCCGTGGCAGTTTGATTGGAGGGTACAACACGACGGATATACCAACCAGTATACTCTTGTTCATAACCAAAAATGTTTTGTACTTGTTCCCTTGACTCCAAAAGAAATTTATGAGGATCAAGTAAAATTGAGAGTTGGAGAGGCAAAAGAGAAAGAGGGTTCGGCTAATGAGTATAAAAATCAAAATAAAGCCGAGAAAAATGAGAGTTTGAGAAAAGACAAGAGTGAGAGTCCGGCTATGGGTAGAAGTGAGATTCGAGAGATAGCCGGGAAAAATGAGAGCAATAATAATGAGAGGGCCGAAAAACAAAAGGGGGGGAGAAATGGCCATGAGGTAAGAAACGAGGGAAAAATAAATTTGATGACAGAAATGAGTGACCTTAGGAAAGCCACCACGAGTGGTTGTTCGATGATACTCTTGGTTTACAAGGGCACTTTTTTATCCAGTGACAGTCTTAACCCCGATTTGCCTAGTTCTGTCTTGTCTTTGTTGCAGGAATTCGAGGACGTGTTCCCAGACGAGATGCCGGATGGATTACCACCTATTCGAGGGATTGAGCATCAGATTGATTTCATTCCGGGGGCATCACTGCCTAACCGACCGGCGTACATGACTAATCCGGAGAAAACTAAAGAATTGCAGCGGCAGGTTGATGAGTTGCTAAGCAAGAAACTCATTTGAGAAAACATGAGTCCGTGTGCAGTTCCAGTAATACTTGTTCCGAAGAAGGATGGGTCTTAGAGGATGTGTGTGGATTGTCGGTCTATTAACAATATCACTATCAAATACCGGCATCCCATACCTCGCTTGGATGATATGTTAGACGAGCTCCATGGTTCTAGCATCTTCTCCAAGATAGATTTGAGGAGCGGGTACCATCATATTCGGATGCGAGAAGGGGATGAGTGGAAAACGGCCTTTAAGATGAAGCATGGTTTATATGAGTGGTTAGTCATGCCTTTTGGGCTAACCAATGCGCCTAACACATTTATGAGATTGATGAACCATGTCCTGAGGGCTTTTATTGGTAAGTTTGTCGTGGTTTACTTTGATGATATTCTCAATTATCGTAAATCATTGTACGAACACTTGGATCATTTGAGGGCCGTCTTAGAAGTATTGAGGAAAGAGAAGTTGTATGCAAATGTCAAGAAGTGCACATTTTGTTCGGAACAGTTGATATTCTTGAGGTTTGCAGTGAGCTCGAGGGGAATTATAGTGGATGAGAAGAAGATTAAGGCTATCCAGGACTGGCCTAAACCCACATCGGCCAGTCAAGTGCGTAGCTTTCATGGCCTTACAAGCTTTTATCAGAGGTTTGTGCGGGATTTCAGTACTATTGCAGCACCTTTGACGGAAACGATTAAAAAGAGTGTGGCGTTTCAGTGGGGAGAGGCCCAAGACAAAGCATTTGAGTTGCTAAAGAAAAGGCTAACACATGCGCCTTTGCTAGCATTGCCGAATTTTGCCAAGGTCTTTGAGATCGAGTGTGACACATCGAGGGTTGGGATTGAAGCCGTATTGATGCAAGAAGGGCAGCCGATCGCGTTCTTCAGCAAAAAACTGAGTGGGCGGCTTTGAACTATCCAACGTACGACAAGGAGTTGTATGCTTTGGTCCGGGCTTTGAAAACATGGCAACACTATTTGTGGCTGAAAGAGTTCATAATCCACACCGATCATGAGTCCCTAAAGTACCTCAAGGGGCAGCAAAAGTTGAACAAGCGCCATGCACGTTGGCTCGAATTCATTGAGACGTTTCCCTACATCATCCGGTACAAGCAAGGTAAGACTAATATTGTGGCAGACGCACTATCTCGGAGATACATTCTTATCTCTACTTTAGATGCTAAAATCCTTGGGTTTGAACATATTAAAGAGTTGTACTTGCATGATCTTGATTTTTCTGAGTCATTTGTTGCATGCGAAAAAGGGGCCGAGGGTAAGTTTTATAGGCATGACTGTTTTCTATTTCGGGAGGATAAATTGTGCATTCCTAAATGTTCTTTGAGAGACTTACTAGTGAGAGAATCGCATGGTGGGGGTCTTATGGGACATTCTTGGGGTAGCCAAAACTTTAGCAGTCTTGCAAGAGCATTTCTATTGGTCATATATGAAGTGAGATGTTGAGAGCATTTGTAGTAGATGTGTTACTTGTAGGCAAGCTAAATCCCGGGTTCAAAACCAGGGACTTTACACGCCCCTACCTATTCCGACGACACCGTGGGTTGATATTTCTATGGACTTTGTTTTAGGACTTCCGAGAACTAAACATGGGTCCGATTCTATATTTGTTGTCGTAGATCGTTTTTCAAAGATGGCACATCTATTCCATGTCATAAAACTGATAATACATTTTTGATTGCCGATTTGTTCTTTAAAGAGGTTGTGAGGTTGCATGGTATGCCTAGAACTATTGTGTCGGATAGGGATTCTAAGTTCTTAAGTTACTTTTGGAAGACCTTGTTGGGGAAATTGGGAACTAAACTGTTATTTTCTACTACATGTCATCCCCAAACAGACGGTCAAACTGAAGTGGTGAATAGAACTTTATCTATGTTGTTAAGGGCTATCATTAAAAAGAATATTAAAACTTGTGAAGAGTGTTTACCGCATGTTGAGTTTGCTTATAATCGTGCTGTGCATTCTGCGTCAAAGTTTTCACCATTTGAACTTGTTTATGGTTTTAATACGCTAACCCCATTGGATTTATCACCTTTACCTGTTTCTGAGCATGTTAACTTAGATGGGCAGAAGAAAGCTGATTTTGTGAAACAGTTACATAAGAAAGCAAGGCTCAACATCGAACGGCGAATAGAGCAGTACACGGCGCAAGCTAACAAGCATCGCAAGAAGATGGTGTTCGAACCGGGGAGATGGGTACATATGCGGCCCGAACGATTCCCGGCACATTGAAAGTCCAAGCTGCAGCCGCCGGGAGATGGTCCGTTCCAAGTGCTCGAGCGAATCAATGACAATGCTTACAAAATTGACTTACCGGGCGACTATGGGATTAGTGCCTCTTTCAATGTTGCGGATCTTAGTCCATTTGATGTCAGTTCGGATTTGAGGACAAATCCTTCTCAAGAGGAGGGGAATGATGAGAATCCATGGACGAAAGACCCGATAATAGTATCAGTTAGTCCGGTGACGAGGGCACGGGCAAGGAAGTTCAAGGATGCGCTCAATGGGCTGATTCAAGTCATTCAGAACGAGACCAAGAGTGCATTGCCGAAAGAGGAAGATGATCGGGTGGTCCAGTTGATTAGCGTCGTCAACGGTCCAGAGTCTACCTCAGACTGAGCAAGCAAAGGATGCCAAGAATACAAGCCACTTAGCGTCTTGAAGACCTTATAATCAAGTGCTCAATGGTGTTGTATTCGTTTATCGTAGTTAGCTGTAGTTTGATTTTTATTTTGAGTCATGTTAATGTTTTGGAGGCCAAATAAACATTTAAGTCCGCGCCTAGAGTTGTTATTTCGAGTTTAGGATGAGCAGGGGATAAAATGTTGAAGAAGTCGAAGGGGCGGATGCTGTGGAAAGCACGGCCTGGTCGTGCTTAATTACACGGCCTTGTTCGGACCCGTCATCACGAACACGGCCTGACCGTGCTTCTTAGCACGATTGTGTTGGCAATGTGGCGGAGGATTCGTGGGAAACATGGCTTGGCCGTGCTTTGGAACACGACCGTGTTCCGAAAATTCTTCGCGAACACGGCGTGGCCGTGCTTTCTGGCACGACCGTGTTGGGGCTGGAATCTGGGTGACGTGTGAAACACGGCTTGGCCGTGTTCTCTGGCACAACCGTGCTTTTTCCTGGATTTTCAAATTTTTCTGTTTTTTTGTTTCCTTTTCAGTTTTAAGTTGTCTTCTTGGTAGGTTAGGGTTTGGACCCTTTATAAGGGTGAACACTTATTGCTTTTTGATCAGTTATCAATACATTTAATCTCTTACTCTCTGAATTGAGTGTTTCTCCAAGTGCTTCAAGATTTACGTTTCTTGTTGCAATTATCGACTTATCAGACAATAATCCATAATTGCTTGTGGCGTCTTTGCATATCGAGGTTCTTGCTTTGCTATGCAACAGGTCGAAGTTTCCACCAATTTGACCGAACTAGTGAAGATCTTGGATTAACAACATATTGTTGTTGGGTCGTATGCACAGTTGTTGCTGCGGTTCACATTATAAGCAAAAATCATGCATGCCATAATAATAATATGATATGAACGCAATGCATTCCAAGATGTCATACCAGAAGTGCGAACTCATGAGCCAAAACACTTTACTTGAATCATTTTTTCTCATTGGGCCATTCGCCCACATACTATGCACAAAAAATAACTCAACATATTTTTGATAATCAAGTGGCCCTGTCTGTATATGTCTCACATGCCCAAAGTAATGTCTCACATGACACTGGGCATCAACAATCAAGAAGCCTCATCCAGATGTCTCGCATACCCGAAGTGATGTCTCACATGGCATTAAGCTCAATGTATCATATAAACATGAATCTCATGTCTAGGTGCACTTGTATTGGCCAACCAAAACTTTTTCTTTTCAAAGAAAACCATGTCGTACATGCTTCATCTCAACATGCTCATATGTTAGCATGTTTAAGTGCTAATGAATACTATGCTCAACGAAACAATAACCAGCATGTTCTTATATCATTCAAGTAACATGTACATGACAAAATACCTATAATACATCTATCAAGGTACAAGGATCACATTTAGTAATAAAGCAGGAAAAACTACTTTCATGCATTGTAGTTGCAGATGGATTTTTATTTACTTTATAAAGTTGGTGCTGTACTTACAAGTTCATTAAGTTGTTACTTCCAAACTTCAGGTTTGAACAATCTATAACTATATATGATATTAATATAGAATATAAAATCAATAACTTACTACACCTAATCTCACAAAAGACTTCCAGTTTCAAATTTAATTGGTATTAAGTCACTAACTTGATTAACCACATGTAAAAACTCCAGTTAGAACTGACATGTTAACTTAATTCTCAGTTAGTTTTCGCAATTGAAAATACCATGCAATTTGATAATGAACTCGTGTTTTTCCCTAAAAGTCTCATTGAATCCCAACTTGAGAACTTTCAAACTTTTCAAACTTTTCATTCTAGTAAACTGATAAGCATAAAGGGCCATAACCATAAACCTCAAGATTTGAATCTTATTACTTAAACCTAATCAAACCTCTTTTCTTCCATATATAAAACTAAGCACAATTCAAATTTCACTGGAACAACTGAAATCAGTACGAGATTTACCTATTATCACCGCTCCTCGTCTCATAAAATATATAAAGGCTCTTGTTACATCATTAAAAATTAATCCTATGTGACCTATGTGCACATCTCCTATTCAACACACATAAAAATCCCATTTAACCTTTCACTCAGTTTTGTGGAATAACTGTCATGAAACAGAGTTATTTTGGGAAAACTTACCAACCATATGCTAACCCCTTCTTCTCTCACCCTTTACTTTTATATGTGTGTATTATTGCCCTTCTTCTTTGTGTGTGTCGGTCAGTCCAGGGCCGTGCCTAGCAATTTTTAAGCCTCGAGTCAAGTTTAAAAAAACATAAATTAATATTAAAAAAAGCGAACTATTTATAATGTACAAAATTAGTTAAAATATCATGATATCCATGTCCAATGTAACTACTTAAATACAACTTGACTCACAACTTTTGTGGCAATATAATCAAGTTGATCAATAATTCATAGCTAATCCATTAAAAAGAAGGCTTATTCTTTTTTCTAAATTTCATCAATAAAATTTTTATTTCATCCTTTCTCAAGCCTGATGTGTGAAATAAAAAAGAAGGCTGGTTCTTCTTCGTTTTGTCCAAGTTGGTTATTCATTTTCTCTTTATGGATTGTGTGTAGCTAATAGCTATTACATCTTGAGGAATTATTCAGATCTATTTTCTATCAAAATTTACTCATTGTTAGTCAATATACTGTAATGACCCAAATTTTCTAACAGTACAAAATTTTAACAAGAAGTGCAATAAGCCTAATTGAAAGAACACAATTTTAAAAAAATAGCATATGATTAAAAACTCGCATCCAAATAAACAAAAGTACTTTAAATTCGAACCCAAACGACAGTCATTCAAAAATAAATAGTAACTAAAATTCGTTAACAAAATAAAATATTCCTAAATTTTTAAGATAAATTAAATCATTGATCTCGCATCCACCACATCCAATCCTCGCCCGGACTCCTTAACCTGAAAAATGTTAATGAATATGGGGTGAGCTTTCAACTTGCTCAATGGGGACACGTTTGTCAAAATTAAATACAACAATAGGCATACTCATAAACATTCAATATGTAATTTAACTTTTATTTTGATCGCCATTACTTTATAGTCTCAAGGGTACACCCGAGGATACATTTGATCCCGGACCTTCTTACAATCCTCGACTAAATCTGGGGTTCACCCCGAGAATACTTTTGATCCCTGGACCTTCTTACACCCCTGCACTATTTATAGCACTCCGTTTCACCCCGATGATACTTTTGATCCCTGACCTTCATACATTTCCCTCGCTAACATGATTATTTTATTTCACATTGCACATAAAGGAATACACGTATACGAAGCATTTAATAATGACAAACAAGAAGTAATTAGAAATATCCCCACCTCAAATAAATGCAGATGTCTGTGCGGAGAATGCAATAATGCAGGAAATCCTACTCCTCGTTTTCCTCGTTTTCTACAATAAATTATAAAATATAATTAATAAATAATATAATTATAAGTAGAATTAATAATAATATAGTAATATAGAGTAGTTACAAGGAATTGAAGAATGAAATAAAAATAATAAGAAAAATAAAATAAGAAAAATAATTGCAAATTCTAATGGTAGGATTTCAAATTATATATATAAACTGGTTAATGGATTTGTACAAATTACAATCCTCAAAGTTGGTATGATGATGAGTCGACAGTTGGGTTAAGCTAATATGTAAGCAATAGAACTGGAGGGATTATTTTGTAATTTCTGAAAAATAAGGGTTAAGATCTAAATTTCACTTAATTCCCAAAAAGGCAGCCCTCCTTCTTCACCAAGTCGTGCCCCCTCCATTCTCTTTACCAAAAACATTATCCAACCCATCTCTCTGCAACTCAGTCCCCTCCATCAACAATTCCTCTTTTCTATATATTTTTCCTACTTCTCCTCCAAATCCCCATGGCCCATCTTGAATAAACCAATCCCTCAATTAACTCCCCCTGCCGTGCCTCTGCAAATCCTTGTCCCTTTTTTTATTTATTTTTTTCAGCGAAGAGGGACGTACGGGGTTTGGCGTGGAAGGAAAAAAAAATATAAGAAACAAATCTTGCTATTGGGTTGGCTTGACTAAACTCTATACATAAAAGAAAAATTTGCAGAAAAAGAACATGAAACTGAAATTACCTGGACTTAGGGTTTCCGGCGCGGTGGGAAAAATATCTGTAGGGCAAGGTTGAATATTTATAGGAATTCTATTTGACTTGGGTTGACTAGGGTTTGTGAAGGAATTCTATTTGACTTGGACTTTTAAAATTGAGGAAATATTTTGGGCCCATAATAAATTTCTGAAATCAATATTTTAAATTGGGCCGGGATAATTATTGTTACTGGTTCAAAATAATATTAATAATAATAATAAAAGAAAATTATTGAACTAATAATTAGATAATTAATAATAATAATAATAATAATAATAATAATAAATATACTTAAAGAAAATCTGGTTATTACATCTTGCCCCCTTAACAAAATTTCGTCCTCGAAATTCGACAACTCACCAAATGTTCGAAAGTCGGGGTACTTAGCACGTATCTCCTCTTCACGCTCCCATGTGGCTTCATTTCTCCTATGTCGTCTCCATTGCACTTTAATCAGGCTTATGTCTTTATTCCTCAGTTTATGAACTTTTCGCTCCAAAATGGCTTCAGGTGCTTCTTCGTATGATAAGTTGTCGTTAATCTGCATATCTTCGTAGTTGACAATATGACTTGGGTCATGAATGTATTTCCTCAACATCGAAATGTGGACGACATCATGTATGCCTGACAAACGCGGTGGTAATGCAAGCTAATAAGCTAGATATCCGACTCTTTTCAAAATTTCAAACGGTCCTATGTACCTTGGCCTTAGCTTTCCTTTATCACCAAATCTTATTACTCCCCTTACCGGTGCTACCTTAAGAAACACATTATCTCCCACCTCGAACTGTAAGTGTTTCCTACGACGATCAACATACGATTTTTGTCTATCTTGTGCCATTCTGATTCGATCTTGGATCTTTGCTTTCTTTTCCACTGTTTGTCGAACCAATTCCGGTCCCAACATCCTCTTTTCTCCAACCTTGCCCCAGTACAATGGAGATCTACATTTTCTCCTCGTAAGGGGCCATCCTAATGGTCGCTTGGTAATCGTTGTTATAAGCAAACTCCACCAAATGCGTGATTCCTAATTCCGTCCTATATCAAGCACACATGCTCTCAACATGTCTTCTAATATCTCAGTATCGCCCTCTCGGATCGTCCGTCTGTCTGCGGGTGGTAAGTCCGTACTAAACTTCGCTTTGTTCCCAAAGCGATCAGAACTTCCCCAAAACTTAGAAGTAAATCTTGTATCTCCTGTCCACACAACGGATACTGAACTCCATGTAATTTCACTATCTCTTGGATGTATAGTTGTGCATACTGCTCCATACGGAACGTCATTTTAACCGGCAGAAAGTGAGCTGACTTCGTCAATCGATCTACTACAACCCATACCGCTTTATTTCCTTTTTCGATCGTGGTAGTCCTACCACAAAATCCATCGTTATGTGCTCCCATTTCCATTCGAATTTCAAGAGGTTTGAGGAAACCAGACGGTCGTTGATGCTCGACTTTAACTTGCTGGCATATCAAACATTTCTCCACGAAAGATCCAATATCTCTCTTCATACATCGCCACCAAAAGGCTTCTCTTAGATCTCGGTACATCTTTGTACCTCCCGGGTGGGCCGTGTAAGGCGTACAATGAGCTTCTTCAAGTATCTCTTTCCTAAGTTCTTCCTCCTTAGAACACACAATCTCCCCGCATACGTCAAAAACACCATCATCTCGCTATGACAAACCCATTTATATTTCCTTCTCGGACTTGTCCCTTCATCTTGTTCAAAAACTGATCTCGACCTTGTGCTTCTTTGATCCTTTCTCTCAAAGTGGGTTGAACTACCAAAGATGCCAATACCGCTTTGTACTTCCCGGTGGAGTTATGACTTCAATCTTCGTGCTCGCAAACTCTCGTACCAATTGCTCTTGTTTCGTGAGTAAACTGACAACTCACCTTTGGTCTTACGACTCAAGGCATCACCACTACATTAGCTTTGCCCGAATGATAGTTGATGGTGCAATCATAGTCCTTAACCAGCTTCTAACCATCTCCTCTATCTCATATTTAACTCCTTCTCGAGTAAATAGATATTTCAAACTCTTATGATCGCTGAATATCCGACATTTCCCGCCATATAGATAATGTCTCCAAATCTTCAAAGGCATGGACTACCGCAGCTAACTCCAAATCATGAGTCGGGTAGTTCGGTTTGTGTGGCTTTAATTGCCTTGAGGCATAGGCAACCACCTTTCCGTACTGCATCAATACGCACCCCAAGCCTTGTTTTGATGCGTCATCAAATCACAAAGTCCGTGGTTGGGTCGGGAATCGTCAATACCGGTGCGGAATTTAGTTTTCGTTTCAACTCTTGGAAGCTCTCATCGCATTTCTTGGTCCACAAAAATTCTCTCCCTTTCTGAGTGAGTCGAGTCATAGCGCAGCTATTTTCGAAAATCCTCTATAAATCTGCGATAGTATCCCCGCCAATCCCACAAAATGCGAACCTCACTCATATTCGTAGGTGCCTTCCATTCATTAATCGCCTCAACCTTTACTAGATCCACTTCAATTCCGTTTGCGGTGATTACATGACCAAGAAATCCAACTCGGGTCTATCCGAATTCACACTTCTTGAACTTCGTATAACTTCTCCTTGTGAAGTGTCTCAAGCACTATTCTCAAGTGTTCCTCGTGTTGTTCCTTGTCCCTTGAATACACGAGTATGTCGCCTATAAAGACTATGACGAATTGGTCCAAAAATGGATGGAACACTCTATTCATCAAGTCCATGAACACTGGCTTCTTTGGTGCATTACTCAACCCAAACGGCATTACAACAAACTCATAATGCCCATATCGGGTCCTAAATGATGTCTTCGAGATATCACTCTCCTTAATCTTCAATTGGTGATACCCGAATCTCAAATCAATCTTAGAAAAAGTACTCGCACCCCTCAATTTATCAAACAAGTCTTCAATTTTTGGCAAAGGATACTTGTTCTTCACCGTGAGTCGATTAAGTTCTCTATAATCGATACACATCCTTAATGACCCATCCTTCTTCTTAACAAATAGATCGGTGCTCCCAGGGCGATACACTAGCCCGATAAAACCCAAGTCCAAAGAATTCTTGTATCTGCGCTTTTAGTTCTTGTAACTCCTTTGGTGCCATCCTGTAGGGTGCCTTAGATATCGGTCTTTGCTCCGTACCAAGTCTATTGAGAATTCGACTTGACGGTCAAAGGCGAACTCCAAGCAAGTCCTCCGGGAATACGTCTAAAAATTCTCGAACAATTGGTATGTTTGTAGGTGATTGGTCCGTCGTTGGAGCTTCAACTAGACTTACTAAATACCCCGACAATTCTCTTTCGCCAACATCTTTCGCGCTTCTTCATCGCTGATATAACTCATGCGCAGACATTTAGAATTAACTCCGTGAGAACGTAATTTCCTCATCTCCAGGTAGTTTGAGTGTTATCTCCTTCTCTTGGCATTTAATGCCCGCCGATACTTACTAAGCTAATTCATGCCTAGAATTACGTCAAAATCCTTCATCTCAATTATGTATACATCAGCTTCTAGATGTTTCCCCCCAATGTTCACGTCTATATCATTGTCTATTATGTCAGTAATTATTGTCTTTCCAGATGGCAAACTAATCTCTAGGGGTACATCTATTTTAGCATCCTTATGCCCAGTTATATCATGAAACTTAGCAGATATAAATGAGTGTGTGGCACCAATGTCGAAAAGTACAAGTGCGGGTATTCCGGATATTGTTAACATACCCGACATCGTCACGGGGTTACGACCGCCTCTTCTTCCGTGTCATGGCGTACATTCGAGCGGTGCCTCCTTGCCCCCTTCTTTCTCCCTTGTCTTTCAATAGTGGGCAATTAGGAGCATCGTGGCCTGGTTTCTTACACATAGAGTACTTCCCTTGTCCAGCTAAACATTCCCGTAGTGATTCCCTTGCATTTCGGGCAAGCCGGCTTATTGTTTGGTGCACTCGGGCGAGAATTCCCATCGGTTCTTATCTTTTATTCGATTCCCCATTTTACTCGGCTTTGTCCCATCAAACTTTCTCTTTTCGACGTAACAATTGGCTTTCGATCATCATCATCCCTGTAGTCCCGCTTCAACATCATGAGCCCGCCTAACCATCACAGAATATTCCAGTCCCCCAATGCAGATAAATTCCGGACAATTGTGACCTCAATCCCCTTCCGAATCTCAAAGCTTTCTTTAGGTCGGTATCAACCGGATGTGGTGCAAACCGACATAATTGGTTAAACCCCCTTTCGTATTCGATTCACTGTCGAATCCCCTTTGCTTGAAGTTCGAAAATTTCTCCGTTTCCTTCTTGTGTCACGGTAGGATCTAGGGAAGTACTTCTCCATCACCACTTTTTTGAATTCATCCCAGGATAATGCATTACGTTCTTCTTCATCCTGTTTCTCTAGTAACCTTCCCACCAATGGTCATCGCATCATCCGGTTGGAAGGCGGCACAAGCCACTCGTTGTTCATCAGTGCAAGCTATAAGTCTGAAAATTCTTTCCAGCGCTCTTAACCATTCTTCAACTGCTGCTGGGCCATCACGTCCATTAAAGGTGGGTGGACGGTAATGGCGAAATTGTTCCACTACTCTAGTATCGTTGTTGTTATTGTTCCCATTCTCGTTCGACGACATTGAGAATCTCCGCAAACAAGTCTCTAGATGTAGGTTGGTTTCTGTGTTAGCCGGTTCCCTTCATTGTCTTGGTTCCCAAAGATTGTTCGTTAAAGGTTCGGGCGTCGAGGTACTCATGGAGGATTTCGTGGAGCCATATTCCTATAATCATACGTAGTACATTCTTAGTACCTATCTTAAGTTATTATAACATTGTAGTCGAAATAAAAAAAAGTCATTATATATATATATATTAGTACCATTAAGTCAATATAATTCATTATGAGTCTTTTCTTTTTTTAAAACGCGAGGAGCCTAGAGTTTGTTCTTCTAATTTAGCAAGTACACATGCAATGAGGATTATGAAATAAAAGCAGTAAGACATAATGACATGAATAAATGTGTTGCATAATATTGTGACATGGCATAACATGAATAAATTGAGTAATGATATAATAAATTTGCATACCTTAAGGAATCCGGCGAGATATGGCGGAGGTGGATGTCACAATACTATTTATTTTTAAATATGTAAAAAGACACAATTTTTTTTCAACAAGTCTACAGAACCGTAGATCTGCTCTGATACCACTTGTAACGACCCAAATTTTCTAACAGTACAAAATTTTAACAAGAAGTGCAATAAGCCTAAATGAAAGAATACAATTTTAAAAAAATAGCATATGATTAAAAACTCGCATCCAAATAAACAAAAGTACTTTAAATTCGAACCCAAACAACAGTCATTCAAAAATAAATAGTAACTAAAATTCATTAACAAAATAAAATATTCATAATTTTTTTAAGATAAATTAAATCACTGATCTCGCATCCACCACATTCAATCCTCGCCCGGACTTCTTAACCTGAAAAATATTAATGAATATGGGGTGAGCTTTCAACTCGCTCAATGGGGACACGTTTGTCAAAATTAAATACAACAATATGCATACTCATAAACATTGAACATGTAATTTAACTTTTATTTTGACTGGCCAGTTACTTTATAGTACTGCGGGTACACCCCCGAGGATATATTTGATCCCAGACCTTCTTAGAGCCCCTGACTAAGTACTGCGGGTTCACCCCGATGATACTTTTGATCCCGAACCTTCTTACAGCCCCAGACTATTTATAGCACTGCTGGTTCACCCTGAGGATACTTTTGATCCCGGACCTTCATACAACCCCTCGTTAACATGATTATTTTATTTCACATTGCACATAAAGGAATACACGTATACGAAGCATTTATAATGACAAACAAGAAGTAATTAGAAATATCCCCACCTCAAATAAATACAGATGTCTGTGCGGAGAATGCAATAATGCAGGAAATCCTACTCCTTGTTTTCCTCGTTTTCTACAATAAATTATAAAGTATAATTAATAAATAATATAATTATAAGTATAATTAATAATAATATAGTAATATAGAGTAGTTACAAGGAATTGAAGAATGAAATAAAAATAATAAGAAAAATAAAATAAGAAAAATAATTGCAAATTCTACTGGTAGGATTTCAAATTATATATATAAACTGGTTAATGGATTTGTACAAATTACAATCCTCAAAGTTGGTAGGATGATGAGTCGACAGTTGGGTTAAGCTAATATGTAAGCAATAGAACTGGAGGGGTTATTTTGTAATTTCTGAAAAATAAGGGTTAAGATCTAAATTTCACTTAATTCCCAAAAAGGCAGCCCTCCTTCTTCACCAAGTCGTGCCCCCTCCATTCTTCTTTACCAAAAAAATTATCCAACCCATCTCTCTGCAACTCAGTCCCCTCCATCAACAATTCCTCTTTTCTATATATTTTTCCTACTTCTCCTCCAAATCCCCATGGCCCATCTTGAATAAACCAATCCCTCAATTAACTCCCCTCCCCGTGCCTCTGCAAATCCTTGTCCCTTTTTTTATTTATTTTTTTTTTTTTTTTTCGAAGAGGACGTACGGGGTTTGGCGTGGAAGGAAAAAAATATACGAAACAAATCTTGCTATTGGGTTGGCTTGGCTAAGCTCTATACAGAAAGAAAAATTTGCAGAAAAAGAACATGAAACTGAAATTACCTGGACTTAGGGTTTCCTAGCATGGGGAAAAATATCCGTAGGGCAAGGTTGAATATTTATAGGGTGAATTTTCTGAGTTTGGGATGACTAGGGTTTGTGAAGGAATCCTATTTGACTTGGACTTTTAAAGTTGAGGAAATATTTTGGGCCCATAATAAATTTCTGAAATCAACATTTTAAATTGGTAGGGATAATTATTGTTCTTGGTTCAAAATAATAATAATAATAATAATAATAATAATAATAATAATAATAATAATAATAATAATAATAATAACAACAATAATAAATTATTGAACTAATAATTAGATAATTAATAATAATAATAATAATAATAATAATAATAATAAATATACTTAAAAAAAATCTGGATATTACATATACAAATAATACTAAATAAGTAAATTTCATAATAAACCTAGGCTCTGACAATTTTAAGAGATAAAAGAAATTATAATTGTTACAAGGAGGGGTAAATTTGAAAATGACAGGTTAAGTGCAACAATTCAAAAAGCTCATGGGATAAAGTAGAACAATTCAAAGTTAAGTGAACAAAGTAGATAAACTTCCATAATTTAAGGGAAAAATAAAAATTACATCTTACCGTATTTACATTCCTATCTATTATATATATACATAAGGTAATAGAAATTTTTGAGCCCCTAAAATTTTGTTATTTTTCTTCTGGCTTGAGTCGAAAGACTCACTCGCCTTTACATAAGACACGGCCATGGTCACCAAATCATATATATATATATATATATATCAACCCTTGTTAGCTTAAGGTGGTGGAAGTAATTGTATACTAATAAAATATGGGGCTACAATTAGTTTATGTATGGGAGGGGTGTTAATTACATATATTTACACACACACACACACACACACATACACACACACATATATATATATATATATATATATAAGTGTATCTTACCCGCATGTGTCTGTCCATATATGTCGTGTGTGTGTGTGTGTTTTGATTCACATTCATTTATACATTAACTAGTAAGGTGTATGTGCGTTGCACGTAATCCAAATAATTTTGTTAATTTAATTAAAAAAATATTAAAGTGAAGTATTTTTTAAAAGAAATTGCTTTTTTAAAATTAAACGTCTTAGTAGGTGAAATTTGGTTATGATATTTTAAACCCAAAAATGATGTACTTAAATGATATTATCATTATAGAAGAAAGTAAAATAAATATGAAAAACTCAAGAGTAATATAAGTTAAAAAATATTATTTCCATGAACTCATTTTGTTTCATTTTATCTCTTATTTTATTATTTTGTCTCTTTTTTCTTCATACTCGGTTTTGAGATTTTTTTTGCAAATTTAATGCTTTCTTAGTCCAAACGTGATTGGTTGACATATGAATGTCTTTCTTCTTTTCTTCATCTTTGAAATGGTGTTATTTTTTGAATCGGCTGATCAGCTACAACATTCATTTTTCCATTCACCACCTATGCATTGTTGCTCAGAGCGATGAAACATTTAAATTTCTTTTATTATTTAGAAGCTTAGCTCTCAATAATATTTTGACTCATCATGTTCACCTGATTAAATTAAATACTTATATATAATTAGAAACAAAGATAAAAAACTAATCTATTATAATTGAAAATGGTCAATAAATTAATCTAAATTAGAAGAAAAATCACATTTTAACTTCATATAAATTGTTGAACCACAATCCATCTTCATCAACTATACAAATTATACATCACAGAAAAAGAAATAGTGAAAAATAAGAAGAAAAATAAGTAATCTATAATATAATATTTTTATATGTTCAATCAATGTTATATATTCACTTATTTGACATCCGATATATTTAGTCACTACCTCCTCAAATATAATAATGAAAGCACATTCAACAATATATTATATTTAAAATTCATGAAATAACGATTAGTATGTGATGGATGAATAAAATTTTGAAGTACATGATATATGATTAACACATTGGTATTGTTTCAACATCGTCCTCATTACATTTATTGCAAGTGACATTTTCTTTATTTTTGAAAACTGATGCAATTTTTTTAAAACAAATTATATGATGAAGATGTATGATTTGATCAACAATTCCTTTGAAACAATAAGACATATCTTGTAAATAAAATTAGTTAACATATATACTACACAAGATAACTACATATTGCGAATACATGTATAACATTATAGATATGATTCTTAAATTTTCAACCAGTGGGGGAGCCATGTATAACATGGGGGGCCTGCCCCATGCCCCCAAACCCACCACAACTCTTTTTTTTTTTCTTTCAAGACCAATCCCCAATTCAAACTGAAAGCCATTATCTATGTATTTATTTTCATAATCATTTCCGACGACCTTTTTCTATTTTATTTATTTATTTATTTATTTTTATTTATTGAATTGATTTCTATTTAAATTTTAATATAATCCAACCAAGATATTTTATTATTTTATATAAGATTACACATTAATTCTTCTATCTCCCTTTGACAATTGTTGCCAATTTTGATTTCCTATAGTTTTAGTTCCTCTTAATATTTTGCTATTCTTTTGTGCTCCATTTCTTTATTTTTATTTAGTTTCTTATTTAATATCTCTTTACTTTGCATCATAAAATAAGTGTATCGAACATTAGAAATTTTACGTTCTTTTATTCATTTGCTTCACTTAATTATATAATCATAATTGTTTTGTGTTAAAATATGGTGGAACAATAATTGTCCATTTTTACCTTTAATTTTTTTTTTTTGTGAACTTGTTGAAGTAACTATTTGTGTTCGTTTTTATTTTGTAGTGTTAATCTATTTTATTTTTTTAATAAGTTATTGATTAGATATAAGTATTTTTCTTAGATTTGAGCGAGTATATTCCATAATTATGTACCGGATGATCAATTTCTGATTGATTTAGTACATATTGTCATATAAATTGCAAAAAAGTATTGAACCCCACTTGTTAAAATGATTTTTCTGTAAATTTTACAAAATTGAGATTACTTTTCGACACAAATAAAATATAATAATTTAAAATTTATCATTAGAAATAATAAATAATTAAATATCTAATCGTGGAACTTTAACTTACATACCAATTTATACTCTTAATATAATTTTTTTTATAGCATTTTACATTTTCCTTATCTTAAAACTAATAATATTTTATGTAACATCAAAGCTTATACAATTAACTTTTTTAATTTTTTATTTTTTTTTACTGTAAAATATATATATATATCTCCTTATTATTTTCTCCAAATTCCTCCTTTATATTCAAATTCATCCATTCAAAAGCAACTTAATTGGAATCAGATATAATAACAACAAGCTCATATAGCTAATAGACTATGACAATAAAATTATATTTACTCTTAGTTATATATTAACATTATCTAACACCTCATGTTGTTAATCAAGAGACAACAGTAATTGAAATTGATCTCAATCATTTTGTTTCATAAATAAATAAATATATATATATATACACACACACACATACACATTATAGAAAACTACCAATTTGAATTTAAAATGTCATGCCTTTTTTCCCCAAAAGTATGACAATATGGATATTAATCTTTGAATAAAATTGTCATATATTTTTTTCTTCTAAATATGGGGATGTGGTTGACAAAGATTCAAACTTCAAGTTAAAAAAATGTTATACTTATTTTGTATAGTTCAACATAGTAATCTAATTTTGATAATAAAAATAGTGTATGATTTTTAATTCAGCAAAGTTGACTCAAACAGCTGTGTCCTTGATGGATGCTAAGTTGGCTTTTCAACTAAGCTACCCACTCAACGCACTCGATAGAGTGTTGATAGTATAACTTGTCAAAGCTCAAGCCAAATACTTAACTTGGCGATAGGTTTTAAACAAATGAAGACTTAACACCCTTAGATAGATTTTAGCTTGTTTTAAACACTTGATTTTTTAGCACTTAGTTATTTATCGTTAGATTGCAAATATGATCAGAGATATAAAATGAATATGCAGAAAGTAAATTTGCTTTGAAAGTAAATGACACAAATATTTTATAGAGGTTCAAGATGGGGTAATTCTTCTAATCCTCTCTTATCCAACTCCCCGGAGGAATCCACTATGTAAAGGATCGGTTTACAAAGCGGTGAATACCGAGATAGCCTTGATGACACAATCGCTTTTCTTGCGACTCGCTTCTTCACAGGCAAATTTGCCCGCTTGCTACTTTCACTTCTCAAGTTCTTGGATTTGGTCACGAAGCCCTCCAACCAACCTGATAATGGTTCGACTGAACCTTTCTACAATCCTAGCTTGGAAAGTAGACCCTTTGATTTCTTCAAAAGTTTTCGCTTCAACAGATTTGAAGTTGTCTTTCCTTCACAACTAGTGTTGGATCGATTTCCTTCGTGATTCAAAGCTTGAGGAATTGCTTGAATGTTTATGAGAATATTGCGGTTAAATGCTTGAATATTGCTTGCTTGTTCGTGGTTCGTAACCTCTTCTCAATAACTTCCTCAGCCTTTTATAGTGCATATTTGAAATTTTGCCCGTTGAAAAGATAGGTTAATTTCAAATGTCACTTGTGTTCGTTGGCTTCTCTTGTCTCGCGAGTCCTTGATGTTGACCCTTCCTCATATTAAATGGCTTCGCAAAGATTGCAGTGCCCTCGACACATGGTGCAAGTGTTTCCCATTAGTTCATTTCTTTTGCATAATTCTGCGGGACTAACACTTTAGACCGACATCTTTGACATATTACTATATTGAATAATATTCTTGACTTTAATCAACGGATCTAAGTCATTGTCTTGACTAGATCATTGCCTATACCCCAGGTGACTTGAGTCGGCTCCGCTATTGGATAACTTAATCACTACTTCAACTTGAGACTTGGTTCCTTGGGTTGACTTGGTGACACATCTTACAACAGCTGTTTCACAACCGACTCTCCTTCGCCGAGTCCTCGACTTCCTTCATGGCATTACTCACCGAACACAACAGTCTTCACATAGTCCGCAGTTGACTTCTTGTAATCTCATGCTGACTTGACTCAGCTTTTTCAGCCCTATCTATTACAATACAAATTACAAGGAAAATGGGGTGCCAACTTCCTAGTTTAAGTTTTACATGGTATCATCAAAATCTACTCAATAAATTTCCTAACAATTTTTCCCTTTTGATGATGCCAAAACTTAAAACATTCAAAGAAAGTAAACAACAAAGATACATACGATAATGCAAAGAACAAAAAGAATGTATGCTTAAAATACATCTTTTTATTGATCATAACATTCTTGTTCTCTACACACCTATTTACATTCTAGATCAAAGAAACATAAATGTATACATGTCAAAATATAGTATATCTAAGCTAAGATACATAAAGAGTAAAAATTACAGGAAATTCACTAAGCTTATTATAGAAGACTTACATAGATGTATTTACAACAAAAATACACGAAGGGGTTTTAAAGAACACTTCAACGCCTTTGTCGCTTCCTTCCTCTTTCTTCATCAGCTCTTCTTCTTCTATCCGGATCATCCCTTTCCTCTTTCTTTCTTCTTCTTCTCTCTTCTTCTTTTTGTGGCCCATTTGGCAGCAGGGTCATCCCTTTGCTTCCTCTCGAGCCATTCTCTAGTTTGCCTTTGATTTTCTTCTTCTTGCTTTCTTATAGCCTTGGCGTTCTTACTTTCAACCTCTAGGTTGGCAAGGTGATCATATCTAGCCCAGTAGATTAACCCTTTCTTATCAGGATCTACATACGCTACGTCTTTGGGTTTTGGTCGAGATTGGGAACCTCTTCCACCACCACTTCTTCCCCTTCCTGACTCAGCTCTTCCACCTCTTGGAGTGTATTGCATGGGAGTCTTCTCGCATTCCACCGAGTGATCACTGAAGATCATTGCCACCGATTTAACCACATCCAATCCTTTCCCCCAATACAGATCCCAGGCTTGTGGTAGAGTCATTCCTTGAAAATAGCCTTCTGATTCCAGAGTTTTAAACTCCTCAATTGATCTGGGTTCAGATCCATCATCGGGCATCGTAAGTTCTCTTGGGGGTTGAATCGCAGCGTAGTCCTTTCCGGCTGAAGGACCACCATATTGTTTTCTTATTTCATGCACGCGGGTCTCCTCAAATTCAGCTTCAGTGACCTTTCTTTAATCTGCCATTGACACATCAGCTTTCTCGATTGGTAAGGTCACAGGAGTTTGCTGAGGATAGAGGCAGTGACTTGACCTTGCTGAGGGGTTTCAGCAAACATCAATTTTAAGTCTTTCGAACTTCCTTCCCCCTCAGCTGCATTGCCTTTCTTCAATTTCTCTTCTTTCAAACCCTTGAGGGACTCCTCTTCCCCCTTTTTGGCATCATCAAAGGAGAGAGGTATCCCAGGGAACATTCCTCTGAGGATAAAGTTCAGTCGGCTGATGGTTGAGTTGTGCTTGGAGTCTGCTGCATCATACGCGGTTCGAAATTCTGAGCGTGTTGCCTTGGACTCGACTGATACTATCTTCATTTCAGCCATTAGAAGGTTGAATTTCTCATTCCTGGCATTCTCGAGTCTGGCAATTTCGTTCTTGTGGAAATGTTGTACTAGCTCCATATTCGACTTATGGGACTTGTTTATCCTTTCAATGAACTCCTTTATCCTTTGCCTGTACATGGAGTTATCAGCACTCCATATGAGCATTCTTCCATATAAAGCCTTGAAATAACGGACTTGCTCGATTCTCATTGCAGTCTAATGTTGAGTCCATTCCCGTAGTCTCACCACTATTCCTCGCAGATCGGCTGTGAGAGTGGCATCTCGATTGTCCAGACGCAAGTCTAGAGAGGCCTGATGATGTTCCATCTTCTCAATCTCTTCGTAGATTTTCTTGAAGATGTCACGAAACTCATCTTGGACATTGAATTCAGCTGATGGCCATTCTGCGTCAAAATTGAAGTCAACTGGAACAATCGTATCTGTGGGAATAACTGGATCTTCCCTTACGGTGTATCTTATTTCTTCAGCAGCTGTCTCTTTCTCGGACAGATCCTTGGGAAGGGGAACATGTCTTGGAATGCATCATCATGCACATAGGGGATTTCTTGTTGCTCAGGTGCTTGCGATGACTCAGCTTGTTGTGCCTTGGCTGCGGCAGCTTCATTGGCAGTGGTCACAGCTGTGGGAGCCTGTGCTGAGCTGATGGAGTCGTTACTTCTGCAGCTGTGGGAGCCTGCGCAGATGACTCGGTTCTAGCTGGGGCATCTGAGATGTTTTGCCCAGCTGGCTGAGCCTCAACTGTCTAAACAGCTTCCTTGGTCTCAGTGGGTTTTTCCAATTGAGTAATCTTGTTCTCACCAGATCATCGCCTTCATTGGAGGATGATGAGACCTGTGGAGTTGGCTCATCATCAAAATTGAATCTCATGGGAATCGTCTTCTCACTGACTTGGCTCTGAGATTTGTGAACATTCGCAGTTGTGTCATAGAATCATCATGTTGAACGGACTCAGCTTCATCCTCTGATCCCAAAAATAATGTATCAATGTGTTCTTGGGAGTCTTGAAGGGCACCAATAACTTCTTCTGTGGTAGCAACTTCAAGTTGAGGGATGTTCTCAATTTCAACACCTTTACCAAGGGAAGTCTCAACCTCCCGTTGGCCTTCAATACCCCCAAAGAATCTCCATCATTGCAGGGGCCTTCAAAGAATACCTTTGACATCAAACTGTCTTTGGTCTTCGATACTCCCTTCGACAGACTCAGCTGTCTTGGGGTCTTGGACATTGGCATCTAGAGGAGTCTCAACCCCTTGGATTGCACTTTTAGAGCCCAGAGTGTTAACTCCCGGTGCTTCACCATCCTTTGCCTCAACTGTGATAGCAGCGTCATCGACCTTTAAAGTAGTAGACATTTTAGCTGAGACAGACTCAACTGTCCGAGCTTCGTCAATGTCACTCTGCTATTTTTCAAATCCTTTCTCACCTTCGCCTCCTAACTTTATTGATGTGTCTCCCAAAACAACCTCCAACCTAGATGTGGTGGAAAGAGTTTCCCCCTCAGCTGGTACACCAGCTGAGTGAATAAGAGTGGGGTCACTTTGCTCCAGAGACACGTCTTTGTCCTCTGAGTGTTCAGCCGCTGGGGTAGGTGTGAGAACACCTTCTTCAAAGGTAGGCTTAGCTTGGGTGCCCAAATTCCTAGCTTCATCGCCATCTCCCTGGGAGCCATTCTCTGATTGCACGGGGGACGTGGCTGCAACAATGTCCGTCGCAATTTGTTGTGCCACACCCAAAGGATCAGTTTGCAGAAGAGTTTGGAAGGACTCTCCTGGGCCTTCTAGTAAGCGTTTCTCGTGCATGACTTTGGATTCCTGCAAGGCTTGCTGCATTTCTATCTTCTCAACTGCAGCAGTAGGATCCATGTCTTCATCGCTGTCTGAGAGCTTATCAAGATGCGCGTGAGTATGCTCTAGAGAGCCTATAAATGAGCACATCCTGGATTTCTCCAAGGCTCGGGCTTGCTCGGCAGCTCTCTCATTTTCTTCCACTTTGAGAATGCGAAGGATGTCTAAGCAGTTTTCTTCATTGAGGGCAGATCAGACATCATTTACTCAGAGGAATCAGAGAAGCTTTTCTTCTTCTTCAATGAGCTCAGGGCGAGTGAACTGTACCCTTGAGTGATCCAACTTCCATGCTCTCCACTCTCTTAAGCGTCTTTGAATATAGGGATAAAATGGAGAATACATAATCACATCATCATCATCATTGACCTCATCTCCAGTTTCCAGAATGGGAGGTAAGAGACCTTGCTCTTCCTCAGATGCAACATCATCAGTTATAGGAGGGGAGACAACTCTTTCAACATCGTGCTCAGTTGTTGTCTTGGCCGCTTTACTTTCCTCAATCAAGTTTTCTTATAGATGGATCTTCGGTGGATCTCTCGTTGATCATCATCAGTGACTACATTGATACTTCAACAATTTTCGTAGATCGCTTCTTCTTGATCACCCAGCCTTCCCGAGCTCGCTTTTTCTCCGTGATGAGTACCGGATTCAGTTGTCTTTTCAAGCTCAGATTGCTTGAACAACCATCTCTTCTTGGGGTGAACCAGTGGAATTTCTGGTTCTATCTCAGCAGATTCATCAAAAGTAGGGATTTGGACACTCTTCTGTAGGTAGCGCTTCCTCGACTTGGCCCTCTCTTCTTCTTTACGATAGGGGAGGGAATATGGTGTTCCTTCTCTATCTCGGCTGCATGGGCAGGAGTCTCGGCTGCGTGGGCAGGAGCTTTGGACTTTGCTACGGGAGCAGGGGCTTTCTTTGACTTGGCTGCAGGGGCAGGAGGAGGCTTGGATACCGCAACTTTCTTCTTTGGTGGAGGAGTCTTAGCTACATCTTCAGGATCAGCTGATTCCCCCTCACTGGTATCAGCCTTTCTGGCATGGGCCTTCTTCTGGGCACCGGAGAGATTTGCCCTGAACATCTTCTTATTAACATGGAAGGGCTTTCCATGACGGAGAGCAATGCCTTTACCTCCATAAGATGGCCAACCACAAGGCCATAGCCCAATGAACATCCAAAGGACCCGTCCTCCTTAAAGGTCCTGTTCAGCATATTCTGGCAAAGTCTGCTGTAAAAAAAACTCAGCCCAATTAACTTTCTTTCTTGCATGATCGCAGCCATCACGATCAACTTAGTTTTGGACAGCTGATTGAAGCTTCAAAATTTCCTATCAACACACTTCGAGACGACATCCATTAGCTTGTGATAGTCATCTTTCAACAGTTTCTTCTTGGCCGTATAGACCACTTTTGCAGCACACACAGACTTGGCAATTTCTTTCCAAGCCACAACTAAGTCGACATCTGCCTCATACATGTCCTTCAAGCCCTTCGCGTGCAACAAACCGTGCTCAACGAGGTCTTTGGCATTGAGTTTAATGACCTTGCTGTGGACGGAAGATTGATTTCGTAGTCCTGCACTTCTGCATTTACATAAAACATAGCGACCTCCTCGAGGTACGTATGAGTGTATTCCATTGTCAAGAAGTCTTTCAGGCCGGACTTCTCCAACATCTCAACTATCGTTTTGACTAGGGTCTCATTGATACCCTACTTGATCATTCCTTCAAAATCCACTGAAGAACAAGTGTGGATTTGCTTTGAGAGCTTCACGAAATCGTACTTTGGGGCCATTTCCAAAGTTTTTACCGATTAAAATACAAAAAACTTGCTTGAGAGAGATTAGGGTTCGCACAAGGTTTCAGAAAAAAATATTTCCTTTGCTTGAAGATGAATAGTTCGCGTGAGGAGAGAGAAATGCGAAGTTCCATATATAAGGGACGTGAAGGAACATATTTCAGATTTTGAAATTTTTTGATCAAAATCAACGGCTAAGATTAGAACGTCAAAACCACATTTAATTCCCCGCATTAAATGCAACAACATTTATATCCAATCATATGGCTTATCGCGGCTTTTTTGCCGGATCGCATTATCACGCCGACGCCATCCTTAAAAACATTCCCGCATAGTTAAAATGACTGCGTTTTTGTCACTTAGCTCATAAATGATTCATCTTATATCCAAGGTGACTTAACTCTGCTTCTCTCTTCTCATGAAGTGACTCAGTTGTCAGCTAACTTAATACAACTGACTTTCCAATAAGACTGTTTCACTTGGCTGAAATGTAAAACTTGCTTTACTTCCATTTTCTCATCTTCTTTCTCTGCTGATTGAGTCTTCTGAGTTTCAACTCAGTACAAATAACCCTAACTCATTCTTGAGCTCTTCAAACCTTGATTCACATAGAGGCTTTGTGAATATATCAGCTAACTGTTTATCAGTTGAGATGTATTCCAAGGTGATGTATTTCTTTTCAACATGGTCTCTTATGAAATGATTTCTGACATCAATGTGTTTTGTTCTTGAAAGCAACACAGGATTCTGAGTAATTGCAATAGCACTAGTGTTATCACACATAATTGGAATTTCTCTTTCTTCATTATCATAATCTCTCAGTTGTTGTCTCATCCATAAGACTTGGGCACAACAACCGCCCACAACTATGTACTCTCACCAATGTGGATGTGGCAATTGAATTTTGTTTCTTCAACCAAGAAACCAATCTATTTCAAGCATTTGACATGTACCGAGGTAGTCTTTCTTCACAACTCTACATCCAAAGATAGTCCGAGTCCGAGTAACCAATTAGCTTGAATCTACCTTCCTTGGATACCATAAACCAACTTCCTGCATCCCTTCAAATATCTTAGATTCTCTTAGTTGCAGTCATGTGGCTCTCCTTTTGTGCAGATTGAAATCTTTTGCACATACACCTACTACAAAGGTGATGTCCGTCCGCTTCTTTGTTAGATAGAGTAATGATCCAATGAGTGCTCTATACCTGGTTTGATCAACAACTTTTCCATCTTCATCCATGTCCATCTTGATGATGTATTCATTGAAATTTTCACAAAAGACTTTTCTTCCAAGCCAAATTTCTTCATCAAATCTTTGGTATATTTTGTTTGACTTATGAAGGTTCCATCCTTCATTTGCTTGACTTGAAGTCCTAGGAAGAAAGTCAGCTCTCCCATCATGCCCATCTCAAATTTTCCTTGCATGAGGTTTGAGAACTTGTCACACAACTCTTTATTTGTGGAACCAAAAATGATGTCATCCATATATATTTGAACAAGCAGTATACTCTCTTCATTTTGAATTCTGAAGAGTGTTCTATCAACTTTGCGTTTGGTGAATCCATTGTAAGTTAGAAATTGAGACAATGTATCATACCATGCTCTTGGTGCTTGTTTCAGTCCATATCGTGCTTTCTTGAGCTTATAGACCTTATCTCCAATATTTTTCTGCTCAAAACCTGGAGGTTGTTCAACATAGACTTCTTCTTCTAACAATCTATTCAAAAATGCACTCTTCACATCCATTTGATACACAGTGAAGTTCTTATGTGCAGCATAAGCAAGAAACGTCCTTATTGTTTCTAATCTTGCAACATGAGCAAAGGTTTTATCAAAATCTATACCTTCTTCTTGGCAATACTCTTTGGCTACCAATCTTGCTTTGTTTCTTACAACAGATCCTTCCTCATTCATCTTGTTTCTGAAAACCCATTTTGTGCCAATAACATTTTGATAGGTTGGCCTCTGCACTAATTCCCATACTTTGTTTCTTTCAAACTGATTCAGCTCTTCTTGCATGGCTTGAATCTAATGTGTGTCATCCAATGCTTGAGACACATCTTCAGGCTCTATTTGGGAAATAAAACAAGTGAACTTAGATTCATGTTGTGCTATGGATCTGATTCTTATGCCATCTCTAACATCTCCAATAACTAACTCTGGTGGATGGTCTCTCAGCCATCTCACATCAGGTTTGAGTAAGTCTGCTGGATTCATCCGTCTTTACAAATGCTAAGTTGTCTTGAACAACTCTTTCATTTTCATTCAGGTGTAGACTTTCCAGCTGTCTTTGAGATTTAGCTATCTCATCTTCATCTGGGTTGAGTGCTCTTACTTCAGCTTCAACATAACGACTTCTTCAAAGATAGTTGGGTGATTCAAACTTTTTTATCGCCTAACTCTTTAATGTCTTCTCCATTTACATTAGGTTCATCAAAGACCACATGGATAGACTCTTCTGTAACCATTGTCCTTTTGTTCAGCACTCTATAGGCTTTACTCTCAGCTGAGTATCCTAAAAAGATACCTTCATCAGCTTTAGCATCAAAAAGCCTTCAAATTATCTTTGCCATTGTCATGGATGAAACATTTACATCCAAATATCCTGAAATATCCAACATTTGGCTTTCTCCCTATCCAAATCTCATAGGGGAGTCTTGGTCAATTGCCTGTTGATCATGTATCTATTTTGAGTATAGCATGCTGTGTTAATGGCTTCAGCCCAAAATCTCTTAGGCAATCCAGCTTCAGCTAACATGGTTCTTGCAACTTCCTTGAGAGTTCTATTCCTTCTTTTAGCCACTCTATTCTGCTGTGGAGTTCTTGCAGCTGATAACTCATGAGCAATTCCATTTTCAACATAATACTGAGTTATTATCCCATTGACAAACTCAGTTCCTCTGTCAGATCTTATTTTTATAATGGTTTGGCTCTTTTCATTTTGAACTCTTTTCATCAGCTGAGGTAACTTCTGCAAAGTTTCTTTCTTTTTGCACATGAAGATTGTTCATGTATATTTTGAATAGTCATCCACCACCATTCATGTGTATTTCTTTCCACTTATGCTGGCTGGCTCAACTGGACCAAATAAATCCATATGCAACAGATGTAATATCCTTGTTGAAGAAGGACTTGGCTTATCCTTGAATGAAGATTTTATTTGCTTTCCCATCTAGCATGCATCACAAACACTTTCTTTCTTGTACACTGAGTCTGGCAATCCTTCTACAAGATGACTCTTTGCAAGCTTGTTGATTGTCTTGAAATTCGATGACTCGAATTTATTGTGCCATAGCCAACTTGATCCTACTTGTGCTCTTGCTACCGACAAGTGCTTGGTGTAGCAGTAGACCAATCTACCATATACATATTCTTTTGTCTTGATCCTTGCAACACTATTTCATTTGATTCAGCGTCTTTGATCTGGCACACTCCCATGTTAAATCCAATATTATAGCCTTTATCACAGAGTTGGCTGATGCTTAACAGGTTGAAGTTGAGGCCATCAACATAAGCAACATCTATGATTTCCAATCCATTTTTCTTGATAGATCCCGTGCCTTTGATTTCCCCTGGAGCTTCATTTCCTCCAAATATGACTTTTGCACCTCTAATCTCCTTAAATCTTGACAAATTTTTCTTGTTTCCTATCATATGTCTGGAACAACCACTATCCATGTACCAGGTTCCTTGGCACTCAGCTGTTCCTTGAACCAATCAAGGAAATCAGTTTTTAGCTACCCATACTTGCCTAGGTCCTGAGAGGTTAGTGCTATAAGATGATCCAACCAACCTATAGCCAAAAGACTTGACTCTAAGAGGTAGCCATCTATCAGTGCCATAATCATAGTGCACATTAGCAAATTGCTTGGGGGGTTTTAGGTTCATACAACTGTCTCTTTTGTCCGTATGCTTGTGTTTGTGTTTTAGCAATTGCTTTCTTGGGATAGTTGTGGTATTTCTGAGTGTAGTGCTTGGGTGCGTATGTGTGCTGATAATAGCTCTTTGCCTTTGGAATGACCTTTCCTGAGGTTTAGGTCTTTGCCATTTTGGCTTGTATTCCATAGGTCTTTGCTGATGTTTTACATTATTCTAATCAACATAGTTTGGATAGTTTCTACCATTCCCATCATATGTGTTTCTCAAAGAAATTTATGGGGTTTCGGTAGCTCTGTTTGCTTTGCCGAGTATTTTTCTTTGGAGTTTGGTGAGGAACTCGACCGGATTTCTTCTCGCTTGTCCTCTCAAAGATACTCAATCAGTTGTTTTCCTTTCCCTTTGTATCCAAGGCCAGTTTGTTTGTGATTGTGTTTTGGAGTGAATGTGGGTGCAGATTTGGTGTTTTGGATTTTTGAGATGCTTCATTACTTGAAGATCCTTTTTCCAAAATCACTCTTGGAGTTTGACTTGTGCACAAAGGAATTAAATCCTATGCCTGTCTTATCTCCACATTCTTTTTGACTCATAATAAGATCATCCAATGATTTGGATGCCATTGTAAATGAGGCAACACATTTTTGAGATCTTTTTCCTCTTTTCTATAGCAACTAACTCGATGTGATCTTTGCATTTTCCTTGACTTAGTGTTCTCATCACTATATGACTCAGTACTCGGCTCCTTAGTCAACAATGAGTTTTGGCTTTTTAAGTGGATGTTCTCCTCGTTTAGAATAGTGTGTGAGGATTTTATGTGTTTCAAATCTTTCATCATTTTGCCTAATGAATCATAAAGATCGCTGGGTGATGAAGTGTGTGTATCACAATCACTGTCACTTGAATCTGAATGAGATGAGTTAGAGTGTACCTCATCTTCTTTATCTGGTTGATCTTGTTCTTTATCCATAAGGCAAATCATGGCCTCCTCCTCAGAATCACTTGAGTAGTCCGCTTCACTACTTTCGAGTTTGTCGCTTTTGGACTTGGACTGTCTCGAAGTCTCCGATGAGCTAACATGGCTTTCTTCTTTCTTGTCTTCTTTCCCTAAAGATTTTTCTTTCTTCCTCATTCCTATATTTGTTGACAGGTAGATAGGAACAGTTAACTGCAAAGTGTCGTGGTTGTCTGCAGTTCCAACACATGTTCTCAGCTCTTTGATCAGCTCTTTCTGTTCTTGGATTACCAACTCTCTGATATTCAACCCTTTGGTGCTCAGCTCTCTTGGGTGGCCTGTCTTCCCTTGATTTGGAAGGAGCTGAATGTCTCCTGGAGGTCTCACCCTTATTTCTTTTATAGTTCTTATTGAAGAACTTGTTGAATCTTTTGACCATCAGAGCAATTTCCTCCTGGTCTATGGCTTCCTTTGTTCACTCTCTTTCCATCACTAGCCATTAGTGCAAATGCCTTGGGTACTACTGCCTCCTCTCTTTTCTTTTCTTCTCACTCAAACTCATAGGCTTTGAGGTCTGAGAATAGCTCATGGTTGGATGTTCTTGAGAGGTCCATTGAATGTCTCAGAGCCATAACCTTCATTTCCCATTCAGTTGGGAGGCTTCTTAAGATCTATAAGTCCAAGCGGCTACGATAATCTAGAGGGGGGGGTGAATAGATTATCTCCATCTTTTCGATTTCGCCCTCTTTTTCGAATCAATTACGCCAAGACAATAATAAAGGTGCGGAATGTAAACAACACATGTCGATTTATAGAGGTTCAACCCACCTAGGGCCTAATCCTCTACCACCCCAAAGATCTCCTGGGATGGATTTCAAAAAGAAAAAGATTTTATTAATTTCCAAAATTAATACAACACCTTACAACATCACCTTGAAGAGCACCACACTCTTCTACAACACCACCTTTGAGATTACCACAATCTCTCTTGAAGATTACCACCGTTAGAGATTTTTCTAACCGCAAGTCTACGGTGTCAAGTTTTAATATAGAGTAGTAAGGTTGTCGAATCCACAGGGAATAATTATCGAATTATTGCTAAGTACTATAATATAGTAGTCTAACTTTATTTAGAAATTCAATATATGATGGAGTTGATTATACTAAAAATACTAAAAATAAGTCAAAAATATGAAAATATTAATGAGTTATCCCTTCCAAATGATTAAATTAATTCTAGAGGTATGAGTAATCTAGTTATCCCTTATGTTGTCAATATGGTTTATCAATCATCAATTACCAATTTATAAGTCAAGATTTCTACAATAATCATTCCCTCTCTCAAGTGCCAAATGATTTTAGATTCAATTGGGAAATCAATATCTCTATAAAAATCACCAATTAAAATCTCAATAAAAACTATGAATCTTGATAAAAGACTTCAAAGGATTCACAAATCTCTCAATTCTATAAAATCCTATGTTATGCTATTCCAAGGTCATGTATTCAATTACCTTTCTCAAGAGTCAAATCAAATACACCAAACAATCTAAATTATTGATCAAGTAATTTAGAAGCAATAGATCCAAATAGCACAAATAAATTGATAGATCTAGATTGACAAACCACACTCTCAAAACATAAGTTCAAACATATATTACATCATTCCTCTAGAATTATAGAGTTTAGCTCATGATTAAAGAAAATGAATCCATGAAAATACAATAATACATCTTACAAGATATGAAGAAAGCAACAAAAATAAGAACAAGAGTAGAGGGATCTTCTCTATTTCTAGATGATAGAAGCCTCCAATCTTCTTCTCCAAATTCTTCTCAAGATGCCCAAATTCTTCTTCCTTGTCTTGTAGCTATGTTTATTCTCTTACCAAGGGTTCCAAGATCCCTAATTTCAAGCCCCAAGGCTAGTATTTATATGCCACAAAAATCCAAGAAAGGGAGTAGGTAAGCATACGTATTTCCGCCCCCGGGCGCTGCGACGCCCAACAATCTCGCACCATTTATCGCACGGGCGCTGCGGTGCCCGCCAACTCTCCTGCCATTTATCGCACGGGCGCTGCGGCGCCCGCCAACTTACTGAATTTTTCCGCCCATGGCACTGCAGCGCGGGCGGCGTTGGGCGCTAATGCCCACATGCCTTCGTCCATACCGCACTCCCCTATCGCGGCGCTGACGCCAGGGTTCCGGGCGCTGCACCCGCCGTCCTGGCCAAAGTGCGATTTTTCCTTCTTTATACGCGATTTCTTCTTTCTTCAAGCCGTTTTTCATCGTTTTCTTCATTTCTCGGCTACCAAATCAGTATTGACTCTACATCGACTCTAATTGAAATAAATTGGACTCTAGCGACTCTAAAAACACCCAAAATAAAATCAAATTCTAATCTAAAATACTCAAATAAGTTGGTAAAATACCAACTTAACAAATACCCCAAACTTAAGCTATTGTTTGTCCTCAAACAATTATAACTCCAAAATGAAAGACAAACAATACAACAACACAAGCAACTACAAAACTCCATTAACCAATAAAATTTGTCTAAAACTCATTTCACTATCAATCAAGCATGCATTTTAACATTGTGATCAAAAGTGTTGAATATTCATGAAAATTCCGTTTACATTATTCAAATTGATTTACGCAATCAAACGTTATCAAGATGATCCACTTCTAAGTATCAAAAGATAATGACTACCGGATTCCATAGGCTTGTTATTCCCACTAATCTCCACTAATGTAGGCTAATATAACACATGGATCAATAGGACTTCCAAAGCTTGTAATGTGGCTTAGGGTCGGGTAGGAAAATTTAGGATTAAGTGGCTCAACTCACCCAAACACACACAATTACCTCTTCAAATCACCAATTGCCAAATAAAATGGCTACCTTCACTTTTGTTGAATTTTCTATTATTCTCCCTTTACGAGCCTCTATTTTCAACAATTTTTTTCGAGACCCCCAAACTTGATCTTTTGCATATTTTAACACATTGGGTTTCATTATTTCTTTTTCTCGGCAACTTCATGCGAATGAACATCTACCTCACTTATCACATCCTCCTCAACCTTCAATCATTTTGTGTGTATGAGTGATGGGTAATTAGGATTTTCACATGTAAGCTCAAGGTAAAAAAAATTGGTTGCCAAAGAACAGTTTAATAGGCTCAAAAGGGGACACTAGTTAAATTATATCGCACAAAGGTAGTCATTTTGGCTCTAGCTTTTATTCAAAGATGGCCTAAATCATTTCCTTATGTTATTTCACCTAGGATTTTGCCTCAATTAGTGATCAAACAAGTTCTAGAATCCGTGGGATCATACAACAACACTCGACTTCATTAATCATTTTCAAATAAATTAACGAGAATTATGCATGAATATGAAATCAATGAAGCAAAATATAGATCACCACTTAAAAGCATGCTTTCGTGATTCAACTCGTGATCAACAAATCTACTTAGTCATGTAGTTCTATAGTTCAACAAACTACCCGACTCGACTCAACTCGTTTTTTTTTTTTTTTTTGACACGACTACGTCGACTCAAAAGACACAAATTGACACAAATACGATTACACCCCCAAACTTAAATTGAACATTGTCCTCAATGGAGAGTGGGAAAACTTTCCGATAGCCGGACGCCCTAGGACTCCTCATCGGAGTCGTGTGGTTTAAAATGAGCAATAGGACCGGTGGTGGTGGTATTAGGAACTGAATTGCGGGTGTGTCGGCTATATATCCGGCAAGTACTCGGTTGTGCTCATTCTCATATTCTTCTCGTGCCGCTCGTGGCGTTGCTCGCCTACAAAAGCCCTTCTCAATTCTCGTGCATTTCGCGAACTAGTGCGTCGAAGGGTTGTTATCGTGATGTGAGCGTCTAGAACGAGAACGTCTTGCCGCCGAATCGATGGAGCATCGATATTCGTGGTTGGGCATGAGTATCGTGCTCAATAGCTGGTAGAGCAAATTCGGGATCAAGAATATATCCCGCACCCGCCTGATTAGGCACACCGTCGCCCACTCGTCATAAGAAGCAATAGTAGCGAATCTATAGGTCCTTAGGATTTTCCAACGGCTCGAGCTATCCCACTTAACACCGCTCTTTTTACATAACCCACAAATTAAACTTGGTAAAATTAGTCCCCCCTGTTTTGGGATGTAGCATTTTGTTATAAAGGGACATTCCAATAATTACCGTTGGGTCGAATGTATGTCAAGAATTATGGCATATAGAAGATGAGCTCGTTCTTAGTTACATCATCAATTGACATGCTTGGTTGCTATCAAGTTGTTGCAAATGAAGTGGTACCAAGCTCGCCCATATCGACTAAGACTCGTGTGCGGAAAAGCGATAGCACCTCCCCACAACTTTTATATGACGTACCACTACGTTCCTGGCCGACATAAGGTATTACAAATCTCCTCCATACTCGGTGGTTGCGAGATAAATTCGACATACGGTGAGTGATCCACCTCCGGAGTCCAATAATATTCTCTTATCGCTTGTTGTATGAGTGTATACCTTGTTTACTCCACGTATGAAAACCTCTCGAGTTATAGCCATTTTTGGTCTTCGCATTCGCATAAAACTCTCGGACTACATTCGGTGCGAATTGTCTAGTTGTGCACAAAGTTTTTTCCATTGCTTCGATGTATCATTTGTGCAAGTTCACCATCATTCGCCCCTGGTTGTAATCCCGTTCCGCCATTATACTCTTCGAGCATAATGTGTCAAATACAATCATTGTGCATCCAAGTGAAGAAAACGATCTTCAACATTCTCCTCGGAAGTACTTGCCACGCTTTTTCCTTGCTTGCATTCTTTGTTCTTGGCATTGTAATTGATCTGGAAATCACCTGAAAAATAACACAAGCAAAATACACATAGAACGCACAATACGAGTTAGGGGTTAGGAATTTTGCAACAACTCAAGAATTATGCATCCTTGTCATCAATTCATGATCAAATAACCTTTAGTACACAATGATGACAAGAATCAAATGCCTAGGTGTAATATTTTTCATTGAGGCATTTTAACAAACACCTTGTAGGCATATATCCAAAGAAGAGATGAACACCAAATTTGAAATTCAATTCATGCCCAATATAATCATATATCATCACAATTTATCAAGAATTTATCAAGAAATTCAAATTATAATGATATTGAAAATTCCCACATTTTTAACCTAAGCTTGAAAATTTGAAGAAAATTGGTGTACAATTGAAGCTCACTTACCCAATTGATGAAGAAGATGAATTTGATGATTAAGTTGCTCAATTGCCCACTTGAATGGTGTATAAGTGAATGCTAGGTGGGATTTTTGTAGAAGAAAGTAAGATAGGCGTGTGTGTGTGTGTGTTTTGTTTGTAAAGAAAAATGAGGCTGATTCAGCCCTTTAACTGCTCTCGCATCAACCGGGCGCGATCTTTAGGGACCGGCCAAGCTGCGCCCCCATGACAGGCGCAAGTGAGCGATGTGTGCGCCAGTGGTCCGAGCGCTGTTCGCCCGCCGCTTTACAACATATTTTTTTTTATATAAAAATAAAAATCACAATCAACTCAAAATTTAAAATCACACACAAATTAATTCACACAAAAATCACACCAAAATTCAAATAAATACACACCAAACTAAAAGAAAATAAAATCACACAAAAATTTGATCACACGAAAATCACTTGGGTTGCCTCCCAAGAAGCGCTAAATTTATAGTCGTTAGCTGGACTCAACTATTCGGACTCAAGAAATTTCATCACCAAGTGGAAGATTTAAAACCTTCCTTGCTTCGTTCCCAAAATAATGTTTCAATCGTTGTCCGTTTACTTGGAACAAATTCCCATCATTTCCTCTCAACTCGACGGCACCATAGGGAAACACACGTTCAACCACAAATGGTCCGGACCATCGTGATTTGAGTTTACCTGGAAAGAGTTTCAATCGAGAATTGAACAATAACACCTGTTGGCCGGGTAAGAATTCACGTCGCAGAATCATTTGATCATGCCATTTTTTCGTTTTTTCTTTATACATTTTGGCATTTTCATATGATTCTTGACGGAATTCTTCCATTTCGTTTAATTGAAGTAATCGGTTTTCACCGGCCTCTTTCAAGTTAAAATTCAATTTCTTAATTGCCCAATAAGCTCGATGCTCAAGTTCAACCGGCAAATGGCAAGCTTTACCAAACACCAATCGATATGGTGACATACCAATGGGTGTTTTATAAGCCGTGCGATAAGCCCACAAAGCATCATCGAGCTTTTGTGCCCAATCCTTTCGATTAAAACTCACCGTTTTTTCAAGAATTTGTTTCACTTCACGATTGGAAATTTCGGCTTGACCATTAGATTGAGGATGGTAACCAAGCGCAATCTTATGACGCACACCAAATTTAGCAAGAAGGTTATTAAATAATTTATTACAAAAATGCGTACCTTCATCACTTACAATAGCTCGAGGTGTACCGAACCGAGTGAAAATATGCTTGTGCAAGAATTTGAGTACTACCTTAGCATCATTCGTTGGTGTAGCAATCGCCTCAACCCACTTGGAGACGTAATCAACCGCAAGCAAAATGTACAAATTTCCATAGGACGCGGGAAATGGCCCCATAAAGTCAATACCCCATACATCAAACAACTCCACCTCCATTATATTTGTCAAGGGAAGCTCATGACGCTGGAAATATTACCAACCCTTTGGCATCGATCACAAGTCTTCACAAAAGCATAACAATCCTTGAATAATGTTGGCCAATAAAAACCAGATTGTAGTACCTTTGCAGATGTTCGGGTTGGCCCAAAATGTCCCCCATAAGATGAAGAATGACAATGTTGAAGAATCTCTCCAATTTCTTCCTTCGGAACACAACGGCGAATGATAGAATCAAGATCTCTTGAACAAGAACGGATCATCCCACAAATAAGACTTAACATCATGTAAGAATTTTTTCTTTTGGTGTGAAGTCAAGTCCGTGGCAAAACTCCTCCCGCGAGGTAATTAATAAAATCACTGCGTACCAAGGTAATGATGTCTCGGCACACATAATTTGTTCATCGTGAAATCATTCTTTTATTGAACTCTCAATCACCTCGTGAGGTTGCTCAATGCGGGATAGATGATCGGCAACCACATTCTCGCTTCCTTTTTATTCCGAATCTCAATATCAAATTCTTGCAAGAGCAAAATCCATCGAATTAACCGAGGTTTTGCATCCTTTTTGGAGAAAAGATATCGGATTGCCGCATGATCCGTATAAACAATCACCTTTGTACCCACCAAGTAAGCTCGAATTTATCAAATGCAAAAACTACCGCCAACATCTCTTTTTCTCGTGGTGGTGTAGTTTTGTTGGCGTTGTCCATGGTCCTACTTTGCGTAGGAAATAGCTTTAAAAATTAAATCTCTCGCTTTGACCAAGAACAACACCCACCGCTGCATAATCACTTGCATCGCACATATGCTCAAATGGTTGAGTCCAATCGTGCACTATCATAATTGGAGCCAAACGAGTGCCTTTTTTATCCTGCTCAAATACCTAAGCACGACTCATCAAAGCAAAAGATAGCATCTTTTTCAAGGAGATTACAAAGTGGTTTAACAATTTTTAAAAAATCTTTTATAAATCTCCTATAAAATCCTGCGCATGCCCTAAAAAGCTTCTTATGCCTTTGACATTTGAAGGTGGGGGTAGCTTTTCAATAGCCACAACTTTCGCCACAACTTCCAAACCCGTACAAGAAATATGATGCCCAAGTACAATCCTTTCTTTGACCATAAAGTGACATTTTTCCCAATTAAGTACAAGATTAGTTTCCTCACAACGTTGCAAAACCAGGAGATAAGTTATGCAAACAATGGTCAAAAAGAAGTACCAAAAATAGAAAAATCGTCCATAAAAATCTCCATGATTTCCTCAACCATACCATGAAAAATCGCCATCTTACACCTCTGAAAAAGTAGCGGTGCATTACATAATCCAAATGGCATCTGCGAAAATGCAAAAGTACCATATGTACATGTAAAAGTAGTCTTTTCTTGATCTTCTCGGGGCAATGGCGATTTGATTGTACTGAATAGCCATCAAGAAAACAATAGTATTTGTATCCTCCGCCAACCTGTCAACATTTGGTCAATAAAGGGGAGGGGAAAATGATCCTTACGAGTAGCTTTATTCAATTTCCTATAATCAATACATACTTGCCATCCCGACGATTAGAAATTAATTCATTGTTATCATTTTTCACAACCTGTCATACCTCCTTTTTTAGGAACAACTGTCTAGGACTCACCCATGAACTATCGTAAATGGCATAAATAATACCCCTTTAGCCACTTTAAAACCTCATTTCTCACAACTTCTTTCATTGCGGGATTAAGTCGTCTTTCATGCTCAATAGATGGTTTATAAGATTCTTCCATTAAAATTTTGTGCATTACAATGGAAGGACTTATACCTTCAAATCGAAATATACCAACCCAAGGCCGACTTATGTTCACGAAGCACACACAACAACTTATCTAATTCGGATGAAGATAATGAAGCGTAAACAATTACCGGGTAAGTTTTATCTTTTCCCAAAAATGCAAATTGAAGATGTTCCTAAGTTCCTTTAGTTCTAAAGTACCTTTGAATATTTTCAATATTGGCATTTTCTAATGCTTCCTTTTGTTTTTCTTTACAATTTCTTTAGCCTCAAGAGAAAGAATAAACTCAAGCAAATCAATATCATCACTATCTTCCTCATCACATTTCATTATTGAATTAATCAAACAATGTTCTAACGGATCTTTTAAATCTTGTTTTATAACTTCCGTTTGATCACATTGTTCGATCGTATCAATAAAATGACATGTGTGAGGTTCTTCTTGAAATTTCATTGCTTTATAAATGTTAAATAGTACCTCATCATCATTTACCCGTAATGTTAACTCTCCTCGTTGCACGTCAATTAGAGCTCGTCCCCGCTAGAAAAGGTCTTCCAAGAATCAATGGCATTTCATGATCTTCTTCCATATCCAACACCACAAAGTCCGCCGGAAATATGAATTTATCTACTTTGATCAACACATCTTCAATCACTCCTCTTGGGTAGGTGAGTGATCTATCGGCTAATTGCAATGTGATGGTGGATGGCGTTATTTCTCCAAGGCCAAGTTTCCTGAAAACAGATAACGGCATAAGATTAATGCTAGCACCTAAATCACAAAGAGCTTTATTAAAATAAGAATCACCAATAGTGCAATGGATAGTGAAACTCCCCGGATCTCTTAATTTTTGTGGTAGTTTTCTTTGCAAAATGGTGCTACACTCTTCTGTGAGATTGACCGTCTCATATGCCTCCAACCTTCTCTTTCTCGACATCACATCCTTCATGAATTTTGCATAGTTTGGCATTTGCTCAAGTGCATCGGCAAAAGGGATGTTGATGTGAATTTTCTTGAATATTTCCAAAAACTTGGAAAATGGAGCGTCCAACTTTTTCTTCTGAAATCTCTGTGGAAAAGGACGGGAATTTGGTAACACATTATCAGAATTGGAAATTGGTTTTACCTCAATTTTTGCCTTTTCTGATTGCTTATCAATGCCCTCTTCATTGTGGAGTGTTTCAGAGCTTGCTTCTAGTTCATTGGTGGCGTGAGTAGGCATCTTTGGTTCATCATATTCCGTTCCACTTCTCAACTTAATGGCCTTGCAATGCTCCCGGTTCACCTCCCTCGGTGTTACTTGGAAACGTATCAACTTTCTTTGTGAATTAATAGCCGTGGCCAATTGACCCACATGTGTCCCCAAAGATTTGAGATGACTTTCAATTGTTGTAACCCTTGAACCCAAATTTTCTATGTTAGAATCGGCCTTGTTCATCCTTGCTCTTGATTCTACAAAGAATGAACTAAGTGATTCCTCCAAAGATGGCTTTTGTTCTCCCACATGTGTACTCGTACTTGCTTGATTCTCGATATCCCTGGGAGGTGGTTGCAACACATTTCGTATTGCTATACGAGAAATTTTCATGATTGCGAAGTCCCTGATGATAATGCGTCGGTAATTGATTCCCCGATTGTTAAAACCCCGATTGTTCACATAATTCGCTTGTTCGTATCGGGATTCACAATTTCTTGACTTATCTCCATGATCGCCTGGTTGTTGTTTTCCACCCGATTTAGAGTAGCAATTTGCTTTGACAAAGCGGAAATTTGAGAGGCCAATGCGGACATAGTATCAAGTTCAAGAACACCAAGAACTTTTCTTGGCGTAGATCTTTCGTATGCCATTGATAACTATTGGCAGCCATTTCTTCGAGTAAAGGCATGGCTTCACTTGGAGTTTTAGCCATCAATGTACCTCCCATTTGCAACATCTATAATAGTTCTTGAATGCCCATTCATACCATTGTAGAAATACTTGATCTTTTTGCCAATCTGCATACCCGTGTTGTGGACACCTCCTCAATAATTCTTTGAATCGCTCCCAAGCTTCGTAGAGTGGCTCAAAGTCGAGTTGATGGAATTGAGCAATCTCACTTTTCAGTTGAAGTGTCTTACTAGGTGGAAAGAATTTTGCCATGAATTTTTCAAAGTGAGATCGTTCAACTAGTGATACTTCCAGTGGAAAGGTTTGAAGCCACTTTGTCTAGCTTTATCACGAAGTGAAAACGGAAATAACCTCAACCGAATAGCTTCATCGGGAACCCCATTCATTTTGATAGTGTCACATATCTCAAGAAAAATAGCCAAATGAGCATTCGGTCGTCTCTGGCACTACCCCCAAACTGTTTTGTTGCACCATGTTTATTAGGGCGGTTTCAATTAAAAATTATTCGCATTGATAGGTTGGCGAACAATACCCGAATAGTTTTGATTCGTGGTTGGTCGAAAATAGTCCCGAATGGCCCTTTCGGTGGTGCAACAATAGGTATGCGGTCTTCATCATCACCGATTCCTGCCATTTTTGTGAATTCGATTCTTCGTGCGCTCTAATCTTTCGAAGCGTTCTTTCAATTTCTGGATCAAATAAGATTAAATTAGCACTTTTATTTTTTCGCATCAACAACAAAACACAAAAATGACAATGACCCTATTGTAACAAAAAAAAGCAATCTAAATTAAAGGAAAACTACTAAGTAATAATATTAGTGCAAATAAGATGAATTATTCCCCGGCAACGGCACCAAAAAACTTGTTAGAGATTTTTCTAACCGCAAGTCTACGGTGTCAAGTTTTAATATAGAGTAGTAAGGTTGTCGAATCCACAGGGAATAATTATCGAATTATTGCTAAGTACTATAATATAGTAGTCTAACTTTATTTAGAAATTCAATATATGATGGAGTTGATTATACTAAAAATACTAAAAATAAGTCAAAAATATGAAAATATTAATGAGTTTATCTAAATGATTAAATTAATTCTAGAGGTATGAGTAATCTAGTTATCCAATTACCTTTCTCAAAAGTCAAATCAAATACACCAAACAATCTAAATTATTGATCAAGTAATTTAGAAGCAATAGATCCAAATAGCACAAATAAATTGATAGATCTAGATTGACAAACCACACTCTCAAAACATAAGTTCAAACATAGATTACATCATTCCTCTAGAATTATAGAGTTTAGCTCATGATTAAAGAAAATGAATCCATGAAAATACAATAATACATCTTACAAGATATGAAGAAAGCAACAAAAATAAGAACAAGAGTAGAGGATCTTCTCTTTTCTAGATGATAGAAGCCTCCAATCTTCTTCTCCAAATTCTTCTCAAGATGCCCAAATTCTTCTTCCTTGTCTTGTAGCTGTGTTTATTCTCTTCCCAAGGGTTCCAAGATCCCTAATTTCAAGCCCCAAGGCTAGTATTTATATGCCACAAAAATCAAAGAAAGGGAGTAGGTAAGCATAGGTATTTCCCCCGGCTGCGCTGCCCTACATGGGCGTTGCGCGCCCAGCAATCTCACACCATTTTTCGCATCGCACGCGAGCTGCGGCGCCAACTCTCTCCATTTATCGCACGGGCATTGCGGCGCCCGCCAACTTACTGAAATTTTTTCCGCCCGTCTGCTGGTAGCGCCGGCATTGGCGCTGCACATGCCATGCCTTCGTCCATACCGCACTCCTGTCGCGCAGCGCGCTGCCCCGCCCTTGGCCAAAGTGCGATTTTTCCTTCTTTATACGCGATTTCTTCTTTCTTCAAACCGTTTTTCATCGTTTTCTTCATTTCTCTGCTACCAAATCAGATTGACTCTACATCGACTCTAATCTAAAATACTCAAATTAGACTCTAGAGACTCTAAAAACACCCAAAATAAAACCAAATTCTAATCTAAAATACTCAAATAAGTTGGTAAAATACCAACTTAACAACCACAATCTCCAACGGCACCTTGTGAAGATTACCACAATCTTCAACCTTGAAGAACACCAAATTCTTCAATAGCTCAAGAGCACCACGATCTTGAAACACCTATCACCTAGATCACCCAAGTATATTCTTTCCACAAGAATACTCACAAGGATGTCTTGTGTTGAATGATGACAAAAATCAAGATTACAACTCAATAATTAATATTACAATTTGAGTGCAAGTGTAATCAAGAAATAAAAAGCCTAGACCTCAAAGATGTGCAAGTGAAAGTACTTAAAGTATTACAACAAGAATGTAAAAATGAAAGCTTGAAAAATTTGCAGATTTCTTGTTGTGTATTTTGCTTGTATGTGTTGTATCTTGTGTCTTCAATTCATCCTCTATTTATAGGGAAGTCTTCACCAACAAAGGCTCCCAACATAGGCTCCTTCTTCTTCACTTTTGTCTACAAAAAGAGGATCACAAGATGTAGAAATATTGTACAAAAAATGAAAAGTAAATCTTGGATAAGGATTGCAACGGTTGGAATTTTTGTCATCAAAAATAACATAGGCGCACCGGTTGCCCTGTAATAAGATTTCGAACGTTTTGAAAAAATAGTGCGATCCAGTGCATGTCGAAGGGGGTCGACCGGAGCCGACAGGGGTGCGACCGGCGCTTAGGGTGCGACCGGTCGGCCTCCCGCTGACCGGTCCCCTCTATTTTTTTGATCCCGTATGTTCTTTCAATATTTGAGTTCTTCGTCATGTCGACGTTATGGGCGGCCGTGGCCGACTCCAATATTAAATGTTATCCGATTTTTATCAAAAATAAACTTCAAGAAATACTCCAATAATTTAGTAAAAAAATTTTAAATCATTTGGGAGTATTTGGACAACATTTATAAACATAGTTTTGGTGTAAAAACCATTTTAAACAAAACCATCAAAAGTGTTGTCCATTTTTATCGAAAAATAAATTCTAAGAAATACTCCAAAAATTAGCAAAAACATTTTAAATCATTTAGGAGTATTTGGACAACATTTATTAACATTGTTTTGGTATAAAAACTCATTTAAACATAATCATCAAAATCTTGATAAAAACATTTATCTAACAAACTCCCCCTTTTTGATGATTACAAACCAAAACAATTTTAGGAAGTTGATTTTAAAACAAAACAAATTTTCCGGTCTAAAACATCAATCCATTATAAGCAAGATTCATCATAAGTACAAACACACAAGGATAGGAGCCAAGATTTTTCAAAATCATTTTTGCACAAGCTCCCCTATCAATATGCATATCAAGAACAAGTATACAAGCAACCATCTTAAGGCTAAAAGCTTAGCTTTTACAACTTAAGCTTGAATATCATGAGCTTATAAGCTCCCTCTGTCACAATAGCATCATTAGTCAAGTATAAAAGTCCATAATACATCACATTGACTAAGTATTATCCATAGCTTTTGGCTTTTAAGAGCTTTAGCTTATAGCTTTTCTTGCGAGCTTATTTACGCTTCTTTGAGCATATGAGCGTTTTTCTTGTTTCTCCCCCTTTGGAATCATCAAAAATAATGTTAGCACGATAAAAACATCATACAATTAAATCAAAGTGCGCAATTTTATAGATTTATCGAGCATATTGAACATATAAGCTTAAATTCCAAATAAAAGGGAAAAATTGCTCATTTGATTTGTAAAAGCTCATTTGATTGATAAAACATTATCTCTATAATCTTATAAGACTTTTCAAATCAAGAGAATCATGTAGGTGATGAATTTTTCATTGAAACATTTTGTCGAACACTTGGCGTGCGTCGAATAAAACAAGAGAAATATAACACCTTTGTGATTCGTTTAAGCCAAAAATTTTCATCACTAATTTCAATACAACAATATTCATTCATCATCAATCATCATAAACAACATATTAATACAAGAATTTCAACAAGATATCAAGATACAAGCACATTCTCAAGGGTTCAACCCAATTGAGAATAAAAGGAGAAATTCTTACCATTTGAGCGGTAAAGATGAACAATGATGATGATAATCGAGCCTCATGAAGTTCAAAATATAAAATGTATGCAAGAAAATAAATTTTGAGTGAAATTTGTGTGCAATTGGCGAAGGGGACGAAAAATGAACACAAAACAAACCAAAATGACAAATGCTGAGAACAGAAACGATTTTATCCAAATTTTGGGCATGGGCGACGGTTGGGGTGGGCGACCGGTCGACATCATGGGCGACTGGTCGGCCTTCCCCCAATTAGCCCAGTGGTTCTTTCTGTTTTGTGAAAATTCGAGTTTTGAACCAAAAATCCAATTTTTCGCCCCTAAGTTTTAAAAATGTGCAAAATGCAATCATAGACCTCATTCAATATGCATAATGCCTAACCGAGCTCATATTGACGCAAAAGTCTCGGAAGATAGTAGTTTTGTAAAAATGTCCACTAATTGATCTTGAGATGGTACAAAAGATATCTCAATTTTTCGTTTTGAAACACAATCCCTTAGAAAATGATGTCGAATCTCAATATGTTTAGTTTGAATACGAATAACTGAATAATATATACCGGACTTGTTATCCCGAAAAATAAGAATGTTTTAAGACTTTGGATACAACAAGTCATAAGAAGAAGTGCCTTTCAAGTATTTGAAAATTTCTTTTAACTGCACTTTTAATGAGATTCGTTGGGATAGTTTTGAATCCGATAATATAAACATAAGGCATATGGAGTGTCGAGTCTATGAGAATAATACAAGAAAACATACCTCGAACTTGTTTGTCAATCAATATGCCTTCCTCAACCTTTGTCAATCTTTACATTGGTAGTCATAGAGGTTGAGATGATTCTTCCTTCTTCAATGCCTAACTTCTTCAAAGGTACTTTTGTATACTTTGATTGTGAATTACAACCACTTTCTTGGCACTGTTTAACTTGAAGTCCAATGAAGAAATTTTAGCTTCCCCATCATGATCTTTCTTAAGTTCAACTTGCATCAACTTAGAAAATAACTTGCACAATAATTCATTAGTAGCACCATAAATGATATCATAAATTTGTACAAGTAAACAATCTTGCCCTTTTTAAAAAAAAAGAACAAAGACAGTAGTATAAACTATACCTCTTGTAAAACCATTTAGCAAAAATAGCTAAGTCTATCATACCATACACGGGTACTTGATTTAAACCATACAAGGCCTTTTATAAAAATCATTTGGCCTAGAAAATTTTAAACCCCTGGAGGTTTTACCTAGACTTCTTCTTGAGTAAAACCATTTAGAAAAGTGGATTTAACATCCATTTGGTAAAGCTTGAAATTTTCTTAAAACAAGAATAGGCAAGCAAAATGTGAAAAACCACGGAAGCAAATGTATCATCAAAATCAATACCTTCTTCTTGATAATACCTTAGAGCTACTAACCTTGCCTTGGTCATCAAGCTTGTTACAAAATACCAAGAATTTCTGCAAAATCTAAAGAAGATATCTTGCACAAGAGCATAGTAATATCGAATAATAGAAACACTATAATAAGCAACACATACTATGCTTAAAAACACATCATCAAGAGTTTTATAAAACATGACGTTCAAATAAGCTTATAGAAAGCTATATAAGGTCTATTTTGAAGTTTGAAGATCCGAGAGCATATAGGTGAGACCTCATTTAAAAGAAGCATTTGAACAAAAGTTTAGATGAGAATGAATATGAGCAATCAAATGCATAATTCTAAGATGAAAATCAAATGTTTTATCAAATCAAAGTACAATCCTTTACAAGTCTAGGATAAAACAAGCTTTATCAAATAGTGCCTTTCAAAAATCGAAAAATCCTCTAAAATATGGCACTTGTATGAAGTACTTTGAAAAACAAGCACATAGGCATATGACAAAAATATATCGAGTCTATAGGATGAATACAAATGATGAACGTACTTCGATAGTTTATGGTCCTCTCTTGAGAAAATAACCATTGATGAAAATATATATGTCCTACACAATAATTAAACACGTTTTGCACAAACATAATGATACAAGTGTAGGCTAAGCAATAAGAGATATCTTAAGCATGCTTATGCTATATAAATACATAGAGACAATAAGCCACATAAGTCTAAGTAAATGCACAAGAGTTTTAAAAACATCATTTAAGGTCTCCATTTTCAAAAGATTTTAAAAACACAAATATTAATTGAAGACCTTAATTAAAAATAAATACTTGAAAACTCATTTTGAAAATTTAGGCACAAATAAAAACATGCATAATAATAAAATAAAATGCGTATTTAAATGGGGAGATACGATTTACCAATTACGCCTTTTCCATGGGTTGTGCCTTTCCCGTTGTTGATGGTATCTTCCCCTTTGAAAATCATCTTATAGATGATGGCTTCTCCAATTGCTCCATTTCCAAGGATTATGTCCTTCCCATTGTTGATTAAAACAAGCTTTATCAAATAGTGCCTTTCAAAAATCGAAAAATCCTCTAAAATATGGCACTTGTATGAAATACTTTGAAAAACAAGCACATAGGCATATGACAAAAATATATCGAGTCTATAGGATGAATACAAATGATGAATGTACTTCGATAGTTTATGGTCCTCTCTTGAGAAAATAACCATTTATGAAAATATATATGTCCTACACAATACTTAAACACGTTTTGCACAAACATAATGATACAAGTGTAGGCTAAGCAATAAGAGATATCTTAAGCATGCTTATGCTATATAAATACATAGAGACAATAAGCCACATAAGTCTAAGTAATTGCACAAGAGTTTTAAAAACATCATTTAAGGTCTCCTTTTTCAAAAGATTTTAAAAACACAAATATTAATTGAAGACCTTAATTAAAAATAAATACTTGAAAACTCATTTTGAAAATTTAAGCACAAATAAAAACATGCATAATAATAAAATAAAATGCATATTTAAATGGGGAGATACGATTTACCAATTACGCCTTTTCCATGGGTTGTGCCTTTCCCGTTGTTGATGGTATCTTCCCCTTTGAAAATCATCTTATAGATGATGGCTTCTCCAATTACTCCATTTCCAAGGATTATGTCCTTCCCATTGTTGGTAATGCTTTTCTCTTTGAAATTCATTGTGGTGATGTCTTCTCCTTTGATCAAATGAAATAGTCATTTGATGTCTTCTAAGCGGCATAAATTTTCCTTGATTGTTATTCCGCCGGGTACCTAATACGACATTGTTTTTGGTACCCTCAAGTGTTTGGGTACTTTGAATTAGCTTTGAGACTTTTAGGTCTCCAATAATAATTAGAGCTATTTCTAGCCCGACAAGTATTAACCGTGTGACCCGTTTTACCACAATAAAAACAAGTAGTATTTTTTGGAGCATAATGACCAATATGCATAAGGACTTGATTTCTTTTCACATAATTAACAACACTAGGCTTATGATCAAGTCCTTGTTTCAATTTATCACAACTATGAACATCAATAATATCGGTCATTTTATCGGTACTCAAGTTGGATTTTGATAAATCATTATTCATGCAATTAATATCCTCAACATGAGTACTATTTTCTTTTTCAAGGTTTTTAACCTTGTCAAGTGTGGTGATGTGATCACATGAAAGTGATTCATAAGAGGAAAATAAATTATCCTTATCAATTTTCAAAATATTGAATTCCTTTTTCAAATTTTTGTATTTAACAAGTAAGCTTTGGAATTCATTTTGAAGTTCATCAAAATCATTTTGCAAATCACTATAATCATTTTGTAATAAATTATCATAACAAGTGGAGGGTTTTGAACTTACCTCGTTTTCTTCTTGAAGCCCATAAGACATCGTTCGTTTTCATCGACGTCGGAAGTTGTAGGAAGCTTATCCCATGTTGGGTTTGTATCCATTTGAGAAGTAGATGCTTTTGAGTGGCTCTTTCATTTGCAAATACTTCTTCTAATTTTCTCCATACTTCATGTGCCGATTTAATTCCTACAATATGATTATATTCCAAAATGGTAAGTGAACAATACAAAATATTAAGAGCTTTTCCATTTAAGGAGATGATTTTCTTTTCTTCATCATTGACCTCTTTGAGGCCTTTGTCAGTGTGTCCATCATTGGAATGGATTCTTCATTTATGACCGTGTTCCAAATATCGAACCCGCAACCTTGTAGATAGCATTCCATTCTTTCTTTCCAAAATGTATAAGTTTTAGAATCAAATAGTGGTGGCTTGGTGGTGGAGGCGCCGGTAAGGTAGACTTCATTTGTAGCCGGTGATCGTTCCTCTTTACTCGCGATGTGAAACGAGCTTGCCAAAGAGTTTGGCTTTGATACCACTTGTAAGTCCAAGCGGCTACGATAATCTAGAGGGGGTGAATAGATTATCTCCATCTTTTCGATTTCGCCCTCTTTTTCGAATCAATTACGCCAAGACAATAATAAAGGTGCGGAATGTAAACAACACGCATCGATTTATAGAGGTTCAACCCACCAAGGGCCTAATCCTCTACCACCCCAAAGATCTCGGGATGGATTTCAAAAAAGAAAAAGATTTTATTAATTTCCAAAATTAATACAACACCTTACAACATCACCTTGAAGAGCACCGACTCTTCTACAACACCACCTTTGAGATTACCACAATCTCTCTTGAAGATTACCACAATCTCCAACGGCACCTTGTGAAGATTACCACAATCTTCAACCTTGAAGAACACCAAATTCTTCAATACCTCAAGAGCACCACACTCTTGAAACACCTATCACCTAGATCACCCAAGTGTATTCTTTCCACAAGAATACTCACAAGGATGTCTTGTGTTGAATGATGACAAAAATCAAGATTACAACTCAATAATGAATATTACAATTTGAGTGCAAGTGTAATCAAGAAATAAAAAGCCTAGACCTCAAAGATGTGCAAGTGAAAGTACTTAGGCTATTACAACAAGAATGTAAAAATGAAAGCTTGAACAATTTGCAGATTTCTTGTTGTGTATTTTGCTTGTATGTGTTGTATCTTGTGTCTTCAATTCATCCTCTATTTATAGGGAAGTCTTCACCAACATAGGCTCCCAACATAGGCTCCTTCTTCTTCACTTTTGTCTACAAAAAGAGGATCACAAGATGTAGAAATATTGTACAAAAATGAAAAGTAAATCTTGCTGATAAGGATTGCAACGGTTGGAATTTTTGCTGTCAAAAATAACATAGGGCGACTGGTTGCCCTGTAATAAGATTTCGAACGTTTTGAAAAAATAGTGCGATCCAGTGCATGTGTCGAAGAAGGGGTCGACCGGTTGACAGGAGGGTGCGACTAGTCGCCCTATGGTGCGACGGTCGGCCCCGCTTGACCGGTCCCCTTCTTTATTTTTTTGATCCAAGATGCGTTCTGTTTCAATATTTGAGTTCTTCAGTGTACCGGGCCGACGACGTTATGGGCGCGACGGTCGATCTCCAATATTAAATGTTGTCCGATTTTTATCAAAAATAAACTTCAAGAAATACTCCAATAATTTAGTAAAAACATTTTAAATCACTTGGGAGTATTTGGACAACATTTATAAACATAGTTTTGGTGTAAAAACCATTTTAAACAAAACCATCAAAAGTGTTGTCCATTTTTATCGAAAAATAAATTCTAAGAAATACTCCAAAAATTAGCAAAAACATTTTAAATCATTTAGGAGTGTTTGGACAACATTTATTAACATTGTTTTGGTATAAAAACTCATTTAAATATAATCATCAAAATCTTGATAAAAACATTTATCTAACAAGATCTTCATACACATTTCCTTTTGTGTATATTCCATCCCAAGAGCTGAAAGCTTATTTGTGATCTCATTGAATCTGGCATCCAACTGATCCTAGGTTTCACCTGCAAGCATTTTGAAATTTTCAAATTTTTTAACAGTAACAAACAATTTATTTTCTTTAATTTGTTCTGATCCTTCACAAATTAAAGTCAGTTTATTCCAGATTTCTTTTACAGAATTGCAAGATTTGATTTTATTGAACATTGCTTTGTCCAATGTTTTGTAGAGTATGTCCTTGGCCACATTGTCCAAGTTGTACCTCTTCATGTCCTCATTAGTCCACTCAGTCTTTGGTTTTTCAACCATGGCTGGTCTAGCCTCAGCAGCATCTTCTTCTCCTTCAGCTGCTCTTCTTACAACTGTGTTCACTTTGAGTATTTGCAGTGGTCCATCCTCTATCACAAGCCACATTTCATCATGTAATGTAGATAGATGAGCCTGCATGCAAATTTTCCAATCATCAAATTCTTCAACAGTGAACATAGAAATGCGTGTCAGATTTGCTTCCATGATAGAAACTTTCAAAAAAAAAATGAAAGACTTTGAAACACAAGTGTTTAAAACGCTTTTTGAAAAGATAAAGATCTTGTTCAGTAACCAGTGTGGAAGGCTCCATGAACCAACCGCTCTGATACCACTTGTAGGTCCCAATGGGTGTGAAGTAAGGTTTAGAAGGGGGGTTGAATAAACCTTACCAAATTTTCGATTTAGTCCTTTTAAAACAATTCAACAGAGTTGACTCAAACAGTTGTGTCCTTGATGGACAGCTAAGTTGGCTTTTCAGCTAAGCTACCCACTCAACAGACTCGATAGAGCTATTGCCAGTATAACTTGGCTGCTCAAGCCAAATACTTAACTTGGCTGATTGGTTTTAAACAGCGGAAGACTTAACACCCTTAGATTAGATTTTAGCTTGTTTTAAACAATTGATTTTTTAGCACTTAGTTATTTATCAGTTGGATTGCAAATATGATCAGCAGATATAAAATGAATATGCAGGAAAGTAAATTTGCTGAATGTAAATGACACAAATATTTTATAGAGATTCAAGATGGGGTAATTCTTTTAATCCTCTCTTATCCAACTCCTGGAGGAATCCACTATGTAAAGGATCGGTTTACAAAGCGGTGAACAGATCTGAGACGATCTTGATGACACAGTTGGCTTCTCTTGCGACTCGACTTCTTCATTGGCAAATTGCCTCGCTTTTAGCTCACTTCTCAAGTTCTTGGATTTGATCACGAAGCCCTCCAACAAACTTGATAATGGTTCGACCTGGAACCTTTCTACAATCCTAGCTTGGAAAGTAGACCCCTTTAATTTCTTCAAAAGTTTCCTCTTCAACAGATTTGAAGTTGTCTTTCCTTCACAACTAGTGTTAGATCGATTTCCTTCGTGATTCAGGCTTGAGGAATTGCTTGAATGTTTATGAGAATATTACAGGTTAAATGCTTGAATATTGCTTGCTTGTTCGTGGTTCAGGTAACCTCTTCTCAATAACTTCCTCAGCCTTTTATAGTGCACATTTGAAATTTTGCCCGTTGAAGAGATAGGCTAATTTCAAATGTCAATTGTGTTCGTTGGCTTGTCTTGGTCTGCAGTCCGTGATGTTGACCCTTCCTCATATTAAATGACTTTGCAGCATTGCAGGTTCCTTACACATGGTGCAGTGTTTCCCATTAGTTCATTCCTTTTGCATAATTTGGGACTAACACTTTAGACCTGACAGCTTTGACATATAACTATATTGAGTAATATTCTTGACTTTAATCAACGGATCTAAGTCAGTTGTCTTGACTAGACTGTTGTCTGTACCCCATGTGACTTGAGTCAGCTCCAGTCATTGGATAACATAATTGTCACTTCAACTTGAGACTTGGTTCATGGGTTGACTTGACTGACACATCTTACAGTTGTTCCACAACTGACTCTCCTTCAGTCGAGTCCTTGACTTCCTTCATGGCATTACTCAGCTGACACACAGCAGAGTCTTCACATAGTCCGCAGTTGACTTCTTGTAATCTTTGGCATAGGTGACTTGACTCAGCTTTTCCAGTCCTATCTATTACAATACAAATTACAAGGAAAATGGGGTGCCAACTTCCTAGTTTAAGTTTTACATGGTATCATCAAAATCTACTCAATAAATTTTCTAACAAACATGAACGCGGATTGCATCCAGATCCGTAGACAAATGATCATCAATCATCAAACCATGAATACCAGACCAAACGGCCTTGGTTTGACATCGGCGATGGAAGAAAGAGGTGTTGCGGTAACCATCCATTAGCCAGACAGTCCTCGATTTTTGTCAAAGGAATTCTGACTGAAGAAGCAAGGCATAACTGAGCGAATGCTGAGCCTCGAATTCCTGCTCCCTGAGGTTGTCGGTATAACCAATAGTCTCAATATCGATTGAATTTGACGAACCTTCTCCAAGTTGTCATCCACATTACGATTTAGATCACCAAAAACCTCCTTATTCCAAATCCAAAGCACCTAATGCAACCGCTTGATCTTAAACATTAACCGAGTTAAAGGATTCGTGCCCGCAATAGAAATATTCCAAGATGAAGAAACCGTCTGCTGAAAATCCGGGTGCTTAAGCCACATACTCTGAAAACAAAAAGGCCTCGGACCCCGAGTAGTTTACATCGAACAACAAAGCAATTACCCATTGTAGGAAGCACATAGTTGTCCACCTTTTGCAAAAGGTTGAGAAAGTAAGAAGTAGTAATGGTACAGTCCAACCTAGCCTGAATGAGGGAATTCCGGCCCCTCGTAACACACCATGTAAAAGAATTACCCATTGTAGGAATAGCAATCAAACCCGCATCCTCAAAAGAATCGTGAAAGTCTTTACAAGAAGTGAAGGAGGCGATACCTAGGCCCTTCTTCTCATGATTGCCCAGAATAGCATTAAAGTCTCCCATCGAAACTAAATCATTAATACCCAAACCAGTGATATGAGCCCAGAGATAATGATGATCCACATGAATACAAAGAGCGTGCACAAACCCCACATGAAAACTGACATTAGCGTATTGAATCTTAAGAATAATACACTGATCAGAAATGAGAACATGCTGAAGAACATTCACATCCGAGCGCCGAAAAATCCAAATATTCGATCTTCCAGAAGAACGAAAATTATGCACCACATACTGCAAACCCAAACTGACCCAATAAGAATCATGAATAACATCCAACTCCACCTTAGGTTCAGAAACAACAACCAAAGATGGACGGTGACATTGAAATAGAGCCTTGAGAACATTACGAGAGGCAACGTTCCCTATCCCCCTAATGTTCCAATACAAGCAATTCATTTATTAACATGAAGTGTTAATGACCATGTTGGGGGCACATAAGGAGGGTCAACAGAAACTGAATGGGAGCTTCGAGCCTCCATGTCGCCCACGAATTTACGGGGCTCATTAGTGCGTCGATGCTCCTCATCATCGTAATCAGCCCATCGTTTAGCTGCTGCAATATTAAGATTTTGAGCACCATCCAAATCCCAAGAGATAGTAAATTGATGAATGGGAGGCATATGACCATGCTCAATATCTTTTTGTAAACGCTATCTATCTGAATCCAGGGATCTGTTGCAAATAGCTCTACTGAGAAGTCTGATAGGCTTTTCCAAAGGGTATTGAATGGCCTGAGATTGTGTACAGGACCCGAATTGTGGTGGCAAGGTCGCCAAAGGCAAGGGTCGTGAATCTGTAGGAGCAGAAATGAAACATCATCAGCGGTTTGCCGTCATTGCCTGATCATCCGCTTGACCAAAGCGGCAAAAGAGTTACCTAACCGGACATTAGAGGAAGGCCGGGACATGATGAACATCCGCACCATAACCAAAGGGAGAGAAACCGATGCATGGTTTTCGAAAGATCCGCATAATCATGTGAGTGAACAACGGTTTTTCCTTTATCTTGTGATTTATGCACCGGATATGTTTTTGGTTCCCTAGAATGCCCCATTTGAGAGGTGGGCCTTCCACGCAGCTCTTTTTATTCTCAAAGAGCTTACCCATACGACACGACACTAAGCCGTAGTATGTCCCGTGACACCGCAGATTAGGGCAAAAATCGCGCTTTTCGTAGCTAGATAAGAACGAATAAACGAATGGTCCCCATACGCTCCAATATAATATAATTTTGCAAAGATTTGGCAAGATCAACTTCCACCAGAACTCAAACGAAATAGCCCAAAGATCCATCCAACGATGTCTTGTCAATCTATAAAGGATTTCCAATGGCCTTAGCTAGCCCCAAAATGATGCTTGGTTTCCAATATTCAATGCTTAGCTCAAATATTCTGACCCACACACTAGCAATCGAAGTAATGACTTTGTAAGGATTAAAATCTGGGGCCCACGGAGATAATCTGATAGTGCCCAGATTGAGACCCCAAGATACTCGGGCTTGAGCCCGAGAGCGATCCTGAGCATTGTTAAATTTGATACAAAAATATCCCTTACCTAACGGGATTAGCTTCCAATCCATTTTGATACCCCATAAATCCGAAAGCCATTTTTGAAGTGGCAAAATATCCCAAGGTTTAGAACCTTTACCCAGAATAACATGACCAATCAAAGAAAATGTAAATTCGGAAATACTCTGTTTATAGAGATTCTCATCAATTACCGAATAATAATCTCCCTTTTTAACAGGTTTGGGAACAGAATAAGCTAAATCGTTAACAATAGATGAATAAGATTTAGGGTTACCTTGTGGCTGAGGTATAGGAAAATCCAAATTAGGGAATGTACCAGAAACTTTTTGGGCAAAAGTAAAATCGCGCGGTAAAGGAGGTGGTAAAATTCATTGAGCTCCCTAGTTTGATAAAGATCCTGCGCTATTGTTGTCGTGCGGATAATGTCTCGAAGGATTGAGGCTGTCCTTGAAGGCCTGAAGATTCACATGAACTGAAGAAACTCCAATGTCCCAAGGGCCATCACCCCACTGGGAGAAGGCATCAAGGGAAGACTATCTCCTTGCTGGCCCCCCTTCCAAGGAGTTCATGGAGCCGGTCCCCCCATGGATGGACACCATGGGGGTAATAGCATCATGAAACAAGATGTCCGAGGAGGGGAACCCCTCAAGGCGACCTAGACCGCCGCGATAGGAGGAGACCTGGGCCGTGCATGCATGGGGTTTGGGCAAGCATCCGATTGGAGTTCCAAGTATTCAAAGGGTGGAATCAAGCCCAAGCTAAGGCATGAAGAAGAATCCGTAGGCTGGTTCCGTCGAAGAGGTATGAAGTTGGACAAAAAAACTCCATAAAGACCGAATGAGGAAGGTGAGATCGTATCTGGGTTCATCCTATCGGAGAGATGCATCTCCATCGTGATGGTGGAGTTAGTTTCCATGGAGACGTGATGATCAGACCTATTCTTACGATTTGGAGAAAGAGCCTTTGAGGCGTGTGGATTGATTTTTAAGATAATTATGCGAGAAATTTGATGTGAGGCCATGGAAGTCGTTCGAACTAGCCATGGCGGAGAGAGAGGCCGGCGAGCTTCAACATAGGAGATGGCCAACGTCCATCACCAAGGAGGAGAGAGGGTAAAGAATATTAGAGTTTTTTTTACCCTCTCTAATAAGTTTGAAGTTTGATTATAAAATTACAAACCCAGACCGCCTTGATATCTTTATTTAAGTGAACTTCTCATTAAGAAAAATATGAACTCTTTAACTTAGTTGCAAATCATAAATGTATGAACGTTGTGGAAATAAGAACTTGAATAATCTTGCATGGGGGATAGAAAGTGAAAATATTATCATTTACGACTATATTGTGAAAGTACAATATAAGATATATAAAGTCAGATATCCAGTTTATAAATTAAAAAAAAAAAAGGATTGACAGCTCAAGTTCGCAATGGACAATAAACAATTAAGGGTAGTACCTCATAGCCCATATATCTTATTTAGATATAATTATTATATTAATGTTGAGATACATTTATGATTGATAGTGATGAAATATTTGTAGAAAGAATATGTACAAGGGACATAACATACAAATTTATAGAGATGGCAATTTTAGATCGATTCGCCCTGCCCCACCGTGTTTGAATGGCCCTATCCCGTGAACCGCAGTGAGGCGGGGTAAGTATGATTATCATATTTCCCAACAGTTCTTTATATAAGAATCAAATTAATTAGGCTTCTCATAATCCTCTAAGTTGCTTCCTATTTGGTCTCTTTGTTTCCATATCAAATTTAGTACAATTTATATGAATCGAAAAACCCAAATCGTTAAATTTGCAAAGTAAGCAAAATAAAAATTATCTCGAATCGTGTGTTGAATATACTATCCTTAAAACAGATTATTCTCCTATTTTGGACGTCTGTTTCCCAGGATAAGACAAGAAAACTGGATAAACTATTCCGGGGAACCGAAAATTATGCCTGAAAATATCACAAAAAATAAAATTGCAAGAGTTTTATGAGATGTATGAAAATTTTGTAAGTTTTTGTGTGTTCATCAAATGTAAGAAATAAACCATATTTATAGGCAAAAATATGACCTATCATCAAATAAAATATTTGCATTCTACTGTGAAAATGTCAAATAAATTTGGCATTTACTATTTAAAAGGTCAAAAATAAATATACCATTTACTATTAAAAAGGTCAAGTAAGTAATTTTCCTACAAATTTTCCAAAAATCCCCCACATAAAGAAAATTATGAAGATACAAATATTTGGTGATAAAATCTAATAGTTGAATCATGCATAAGATAGGTAGGTGTTACCCTTTGAACCTTCCCTTGTAAAAGCATATTTATTCTACAAGCTGATCAATAGACGCGATGTCCTTGAACTGTTCTACCTTTTGTGTAAACGATGACATACCTCACACAAGATTCTTCCTAACATACTTCATTTCTCATAATTATGTTCATTCATGGCCCTGAACATACGTCTGGTTCTGCAAGAGGTTCTAAGAATTGAGCCTCACACATTTCTCTTTGAAGTGGCCCCACTTCTCTCTCACATAGGTGATTCTCATTTAAGAGTAGCCCGTACTACCCTGCTCGACTTACCGACGCACAAGAATAATTAAAAGCAAAATTATTTATCCTATTCTCCACGGGCATCACTGTTAAGGAATAGACAAGGGATAACTCCCCCACGGTGACCATAGAGTCTTTTTACAACTAGGTTGTCCCTTTGAACCTAGATCTTGGGATCTCCAGTCAACTAGGTTGAGTTTCAATTGTATCAACTCATTTTTCGAGAGGCTTAAGTCTCATTCCTCTTAATGATTGCACAACTAACTCTCGATTCAACCCTTTGGTTAACAGGTCCACTAAATTATCCTTTGACTTGACGTAGTCAATAGAGATAACACCAATTGAGAAAAGTTGTCTTATGGTATTGTGTCTACGATGTATGTGTCTAGACTTACCATTGTACATATTGCTTTGTGCCCTGCCAATCGCAGATTGACTATCACAATGTATACAAATTGCTGACACAGGTTTTGACCATCCTAGAATATCTTCTAAAAATTAAAGCCATTCAGGCTTTTTTCGCCACACCGTCTAGAGCAATAAACTCGGACTCCATTGTGGACCTTGCTATAATCGTGTTTCAAGATTTCCATGATATTGATGCACCTCCTAAAAATAAAACAAATCCACTTGTAGACTTAGAGTCTTTAATATCATATATCCAAGTAGCATCACTGTATCCTTCAATAAAAACATGATATCTTGTATAGTGCAGTCCAAAATCACGAGTATATCTTAAATACCTTAGTATTCTTACTATATATTTCCAGTGGTCATGTCATGGATTACTCGTGTATCTGCTTAGTTTACTCACTGCATAAGCAATGTTGGGTCTTGTACAACTCAATAAGTACAATAAACTTCCTATGATCCGTGAGTATTCACTTTTGAGGCATAGTCTCACCTCTATTCTTCGATAGATGTTTGCTTGTGTCTATCGGAGTTCTAGCTAGTGAAATGTCAAACTTACTAAATTTCTCTAGAATCTTATCCACATAATATGACTGATCAAGTACAAATCCATTTGAAGTTCTAGAGATCTTTATTCCAAGGATCACATCAGCTAACCCCATATATTTCATGTCAAACCTCGAGTTCAATATATCTTTTGTGGATTTAATTATCTTATCATTACTTCCAATGATAAGCATGTCATCTAAATAAAGACATAAAATGACATAGTCATTTCCAATCTCTTTAATATAGATACATTTATCACATTCATTTATTTCAAATCCATGTTCTTTCATGACATTATCAAATTTCTCATGCCATTGTTTTGGTGCTTGTTTCAAGCCATATCATGACTTTACCAACCTACACACTTTATTTTCTTGCCCAGGTGCGAAAATCCTCAAAGTTGTTCCATGTAAATCTCCTCTTCTAAGTTTCCAATTAGAAAAGTAGTTTTTACATCCATTTAATATACTCGAAGATTCATCGCAAAGCGGCAATTAAAAGTACCAATTTGATGGAGGTTTTTCTCAGAATCGAGAATATGTATCAAAATAATCAAGGCCCTCTCATTGTCTCAGAATCTTTAATTACAAGTCTAGCCAGTATTTATCAATTGTTCCATTTGCCTTCAATTTCTTCTTGAAAATCCATTTATATCCTAGTGGTTTACTCCCTTAAGGAAGATCCACTAGTTCCCATGTATGATTTTGTAAGATGGAATCAATTTTACTTTTTATGGCCTCTTTCCATAATGGTTCATCAAAAGAATTAATAGCTTATTTATAGCTTTGAGGTTCACTTTCTAGCATGTAAGTTAGAAAATCTTGACCAAATGATTTTTCTGTCCTAGCTCAGTTGTTTCGTCTAAGTTTCGCATCTTATTCTTTATTGTATTGCTCGTGTTTTATTGAATCATTCATCCATTTAGAAGAGCTTACTTCTTCTTTTGATCTATATGGAAACATATTTTCAAAGAACGATGCATTTCTTTATTAAATTATTGTGTTCTTGTATATATCTTCAATCTTAGATTCATGCACAAGAAACCGATAAGCACTACTGTTATGTGCATATCCAATAAATATGCAATCAAAGTCTTGGGTCCTACCTTCACCTTTTTTGGTATAGTACAATAACTTTAGCAAGATACCCTCACACTCGTAAATATTTATAGGAAGGCTTTCTTCCTTTCCACAATTCATAGGGGTTATTATCTTCTTTCTTTCAGGGTACTTTATTTAAAAGATAATTAGTCGTTAAAACGGCTTCCCCCACATGTTATGAGGTCAACCAGAACTTAATAACATGGCGTTCATCATTTCTTTAATTGTTCGGTTTTTTCATTCTGCAATGCCATTTTGTTGAGGTGAATAAGGTCTTGTTATTTCGTGTCTAATTCGATGTTCGGTACATAATTCAGCAAATGGTGATTCATATTCACCTCCACGATCACTTCTTAATTTTCATGTTCAGTTGATTCTCAACTTTATTTTTATAAAGAATAAATTTCTCTATAGCTTCATCTTTACTTTTAAGAAGATACACATAGCAAAATTTTGTGCTATCATCAATAAAAGTAATGAAGTACTTATTGCCACCACGTGTTTAGATCGATTTCAAATTACATACATCAGTGTGAATTAAATCAAGTGGTTCATTATTTATTTCAATATTATTAAATGATGTCCTTGTTAACTTTGCCTTGACACAAGTCTCACATTTGTGTTTGGAATCAATGTAGAATGTTGGTATGCAATTCAAGTTAATTAATCTACGTAGAGCAAATAAACGGAAGAATTATTAATTTCATTCACTTTGCTTTAACAAACATTCCACTGAGCTTAAACAACCCATCAATTGCATAACCTTTACCAACAAACACTCATTTTTTCAACAAAGTTACAACACCTGACTCAAAAACAACGCAAAAAACCATGCTTATCTAAAAGCAATCCGCAGGACAAAAATTCTTGCGAATGTCTAGCACAAATAACACATTATTGAGAGTCAGTTCCTTTCCGGACGTCATCTTCAAGACCACTTTTCCTTTACCTTTGACCTCGGAGGTAGTTGAATTCCCCATGTACAGCTTCTCAACATCTTCAGTTGGCTCAAAGGAACTAAATATTTCTTTGACAGAACAAATGTGCCTAGTAGCACCAGAGCCAATCCACTACTGTTTTGGATTTGAACCTATCAAGTTCACTTCAGAGATCACTGCAGCCAAATTAATATCTGACACTTCTTGAGAAATATTTTCAACCATGTTAGCCTCTCTGTTCTTCTTTCGCTTCTTGCAGTCTGAAGCCTTGTGACCCTTGCCGCCACAATTAAAGCAATTTCCTTAAAAATTTCTTCTTGGAAACGCCTCCTTTTGGTCCCATATTGTTGAACCCTTTACCAGTTTTCCCGAATATCATTTTTGCCTTTGGAGTAGGAAAATCAATACAATGATAGAAGATATAACCAAACTCTAAGAACATATTGTGAAGCTGGAAGTACAAGTTGTGAAGCTGCAAGAATAGTTGTTGAAGCAAAAAGCCAAAAATAGAAGACTGGTTTTTATTTAGATGCAACAGTTTATGTTAATCTTCTGTTTAATTTGGAAAACATATCCATGGTTGTGAAAGTGGATAAGAGAGTCCCTAGTTATAAAATGATAGCATAATCCTAGTTTTAGTGTGTATTATTTTGTTTAGAATTTCTAAATATTCAATGTAGGTGTAGTTGCCTTCCTGCTTGTCACCTGAGACTTGTTGTTCATGCTTTATAGATAATGCATTAACTTCCTTGTAGATAGATACATTATTTTGTTTCATTAATGTAATGTAGCCAGGCATTGGCCAAAGGTACCATTTGTTTATTTCACTTATTTGTATTCCATGTATCATTTGTTTGTATAATTACTTTAAGTAAGCCAAAAGTACATGATCCAAACAATAATCTAAACCATTAAATATTATAACCAACTGTATATGATCCAAGCAAGTAATGATCCATTAAATAGTCACAGACTACTATAACAAACAGAGGATAAAAGAGGACATAATATAAATCATTAAATGTTATAACCAAAAGAGGACAAAATCCATTCAATAATCATAGAAACATTACATCAATAAGTGTCACAGACTACTACAACCAAAATATGAAGTTATCAAGTAGTCACATGCAACTAAAACAAAAAGTGGGCATAATCCATGTAGTCACAGACTACTATAACTAAAATATGAGTTTAATATTCCTCCATCAAAATAGATATAGAAAATGTAACTAAAGGTCATTTTTTATTTGATTTGTCTATTTCAGGCAAACTTTTGAATTTATGCTCCTTAAGCTCACTTGCTTGTCCAAATGTGTAAGAAAACATGGATCTTTTGCCATGATACAATTGAGGTCCTCTCCAATTCACTGTTGTAGGCATAGGAGGAGGCCCAAGTGGATTTCTGCACATCTGCATTTGAGTATACATTGAATGAGCTTCAATAATAGGTACTTGGCTGGTTTGATCAACTTGGGATTGTTGAGTTGGCAGCACATCATCAACAATGAATGTCTCATCCTCGCATGCGGAGGCTCAAGAGGTGCCAAAAAATAATAGGCCCCCCACTTGTTCATTTCTTTTTGGTGTTGGTGGGATAAATAACTTTTTTCAACATGTACCTCCCTACAGACAAGCAAGTAAAATATCAAATAACAAACAAGTAAAATATTAAATAAAATTCACGATTATTGATATTAAAGTTTGTTGCATATCGATTGCATTGATTGTTTCGCATTCTCCCTCATTTGCGATTGAATCCCTGGTTCTCCCGTATATGCCCAAACGAAAATATAAGAGCATCAATTGACTAATATTGATTTCAACAAGTTAGTTGATTCTCCAATTGGCCGATTCATTGATCTTTTCTTGCTCCTATGTGCATTAGTGCTAGCCCGTCACCCACAACAACACCGAGTTGTTGCATTTTCTAAAGATTGTGTCCAGGCAATCCACATTTGCTGCACTTGATTGTAAATCGTTGCCTTTTCAACTTCATTGTAACCTTTGGTTTTTTCTATTTCTTCACAACAGTTCAACGTTTTCTCTTCTCCTAGCCTTTTGTGGCTACCTACACCTCTTCCAAAAACTGAGGCGGTGGTGGAATGAATATTGTTTGACCCCATAGCTCCTGTCCATTGATCCCAAATATAGCAGGTTCATACACCTTCTTATATGTGTCAACAAAGTGTGACACTCATTAACAAAGTCCTCTAGCTCCAGATGCTGATTAAACATACACTTATGGCATGTTTGCATGGAATCCCACTTAAGTTCCACATCCTACATGTGCATGTCTTCTCTCTAAGGTCAACACAAAACTGAGAGCCATCATAACAAGAAATCTCATAATGAGTGTCATCACACTTAAGTGGCATACAATCTGTGTGCTTCCCCACATGGCTCGCAAAATGTTTGCTATTTTAGGACAACCTCTTATTCGACTTAGCAAACGCCATATCTCTGCTTTTTCCTCAAGCCTCTTCATATCAGTATTGTCTTGTCCACTCCAATATTGTGATCACCGCTTCTTCTCTCGAATCTAATATGCACATGTTGAAAGTCTAAAAAAAGAGTTATTAAGAAGCATATCACATTTGAATTTGTCACTGAAATGTGATCTACTCCACTGTTGAGGTGGTTTATCACTCAACCACTCCCATGCATCCTTATTATACTCCTTCAACTCTAACATCCTAGCTTTAAATTCATCTTCTCAGGCAGCATGCAGCCTCCAAAGTATATTTTTGTATGCCAAACCTCTATAGCCAGCTGACTTGAAATTAGAATGCAAATGTCTAACACAAAACCTATATATGGTCACTGCCACGGAAAACCTCACTCTTTCCTTGCACCAATCCCTTTTGTTTATCTGACATAAACATGTACTCAAAATCCCTCACTATGTTCATATCATTTTTCAAGAACAATAGGAACCACTGACATGTCTCTCGTGCATTCTTTACCAACAATAGCATATGCAATAGAAACAAATTATTTTTGGGTCTACACCTCTCATAGCTTAACAAAATACCCTTGTCGATCCTTTCAAATGACACCCATCCACCCCAATAATAGGCCTACACCAGCAAGACACCCCCTCTTAAGTGCATTGAAGCAAGTATAAAACCTACGGAATCTCACATTCCTATCTTCATCTTGTTTTGTACCAAATATGATGTTAGACCCAGGGTTTGACCTCCTAAGGTCTTCAGCATAATCCCACAACCTGTTATATTGAAGTACTGGACTTCCCTCGAGAGTTTTTAATGCTTTTGTTCGACCGCTAAACACCTATAAAAGTCTAACAATCCTCGCAAGAGAACGATATCAATCGTAGGGTAGCAAGTTGACCACAAGTCGTCTCTCAAGGAAGACTTAGCCGGCTAATAATTATTATGCAACACAATTGACGAAAAATAAAACCTAAACACTCTAACCAAATTTGTGATTTTAATAAACTAAAGGAAAACAAATAAAAAGATAAATTAAAACTAAACACGATTAAACTTGGAGAAAACGATATGGATGAAAGTCTAGGATTTTAGAATCATCTCATCAAACTTGCAAGTAGAATATCAACTAATTGATCATGCGATTAACAAATATAACAAACATATAAAACTAAGGCCTAGATCTGATAACTCACGTATTCACATATTAGGGCGAAAACAAGGGCTCCCAAAGTCTTATTTATAAGCCTAGATTCCTATACAAGGTGGAAGAGCCAAAATCGGAAGAAAAATCGAGATTTTCGTGTTCAGCAAGCCATCGCGCGCACTCGCGCGCCGCTATTCGTTGGTCCCTCATGCACGCCCGCGCTCTAGGACACGCGCCCGTGCGCCTTCTTCGGCGGGCTGGTGTTTGCCTTGGGTGCCCGTTTTCTCCATTTTCACCCATTTTCGAACCTCTTTTCACCATGACCTATAAAAATGACACAAATACCCTACGTAACACTCGATACTATAACCAATACTTAAAGCCATGAAAATATGCATAATTACACACAAAATAAGACAAAAAAAAACACAAAAATTACACTAAAAAACATACAAAACAACTCCCCCACACTTAGCCTTTTGCTTGTCCTCAAGCAAATAATAATGCCAATAAATCCAACAAGAAATATTATGTCCAATTTGAGAATCTATTAATACATAACACCATGTTCCATCTACCTCGGATTATTCCTCATCGATCCCCAACCTTCGCAATAAACTCACTCGGCTAAAGTTAAACATTAATCAAAGTGTTTGGCCTTCCTTACTAAATTTTAAATTTGTGTCAAAAGTTGCAACCTTTTTTACTCACACAACAAATCACGCAATTACTAGCCATGAATTTTTTTTTTGGCTAGAACTCCCGAGATATTCTTCCACTAGGTATAAACTTCGGATATTTTCCAAAGGCTTCTAGGGTGGTTTCCCATACTCATGCTTGAGCCGTTATTTTACGTAAAATTCAAACATGGGGCTCATGAATGCTCCTAGTTACTAAGCAGCTCAACCAGCGGAGTATAATCTCGATTGTTCCATTTTTTTATATAGCTCTATAATGCATTTTTTTTGTATCTATATAATGCATTTTTTTTCCACAAGGTAAGCAATTTTGTGTACACACAAATCAAAATAGGATTTTAAGTTAATTCACATTAATAAAATCTCGTAATTTAAGCCCCACAACTCGACTATTGTTTAACCATCACCTAATTCATTCACCACAAAGGCTAATTCACGACTTAGTCAAATCCTTCGTACCAGTTCTCAAAGCCATTTCCAATTTGAAACTCAAATTAATACATCTATTTCAAGTTGACTAAACAACACCCTTATTAAACTTGAGATAATCATTAGGCAAGTAAACATTTAACCATAAGCAATCACCTAATTCTTAACAACGACTAATTGTCCCCCCCCCCCCACACTTACATCACGCAATTACCTCAATGCGTAAAACTAAAAGAGAAGAAAAAAGATACGTTCCTGAAAAATGTGATGATTGATAAATGGCACCATAGTCACATCCGCCTATAATTCTGCAAAAGCCATATGTAGAAGGAAACACAATACCAAAATAGAAACAGCAAAAACTATAGTAATGACAACAAGAAATAGAAACACACTAATACGCATGCAACACATACAAAAGAAAAGAAAAAAAAAAGAAACAAACTATAAAAGTGTCACTACTGAGTATCCGATGGTGGTGGACGCGGGAACGGCGAGAAAGACATGTTCACCTAGTTTATTCAATATTTTGGACTCGAGTTTCAATGGACTCGACCCGCACATTCATGTCTCGCATAAGTTCGTGGAGCCTTGGTCATTTGATGCCGAAAGTGGTCAAACTGGCACTACATAGCATCAAGACATATCGCTCTGTCGCCATGGTAGAATACCCATAGGGTTCCATATGTCACTACAGAAACAATTTTGGGAGGTGGGGTCCTTTAAGGTGCTTTCTTTCGTTAGAAAATCCGTATTTTTCAACAAAGTCGTGTTCAAGGACCCACATGGAATTTCAACAAGGTGGTCGAGATGATCGGGGACCACGTTGAAATGAATAGCTAATTGGAAAATTAGGTGCCCCAAACCTAGCTTATGCTTATGGTTCCAAAGGTTTTGGTAGAAAGTGTCGAAAATGAATGCCATAGTGAAAATTTTGGTGTTATGACGAAAGCACCATAGAAAAAACAACTTCAGGGTAGTCACTCAACTACTCTCATCTATTCGAAAAACACAGTGAGCAATGAACTTATGCAGTAAGTATAAGGCGGGCTCTGTAATAAAACAATTCGGGGTTCCTTTTGTAGAAAAAATATTATAACCCGTCAATTCTGCCCAAAATTCACCCGATGTAAACGAATTGGGCACCGCCCGAATACCATATCTAGATAGCCTAAAAACAAATTTCATTACTCTAAAATTCACTTACATTCCTCCCCAAACAAACGACATGTAAAATCCATAAGATGTGAATCCGAAAAATGCAATGTCGTATAAAATTCAAGTACCAACTCTATTCCATCCAAAAACAAATAACACAACCCATAAATTCATCAAGCAACCCCAATTCTTGCAATGTTTCCATAGATAAGAAGGTAGACCGAGGTACCTCACGAAAGAGTAAACTAGTGTACCTTTGTCCTTCCTCCTCAAAATAAATCGAAAAGGGGGCGTTGAATTGTTCGGCTAGATCCACCAGGGTCATCTTCTTGCACCCTAGGTTGTTGATTTTGAGCCTTTTTTGTCCTTCTATTCATGATTTTTCGATTAGAATTGAGTAATCAGAGCGGAATGTGGTTTTGATTGTTGAATCTTGTGAATTGGTAGAGAGAATTTGGAGAGCGGGACAAGAATTTCGAAATGGGTAGAAAATTTATCCCTAAAAAGCCCTATTTGCAAACTTAATAATCTGTCACTGGTCTTCGCGCGCGACCGTGCGCCCTCGTACGCGCCCCGCGCCTAGGCCTACAATTTTTTAATAACTTATATATATATGTATATATACAAAAAGCAAAAACTCAATCAATCTATTAGATACGATTAGTCGAGAAAAAAAATTAAAAAAATATAAAACGGGAAAAAACTTGGGTTGCCTCCCAATAAGTGCTCTTTTAATGTCGTTAGCTTGACGATACCGATGGAGAAAGTCATGGTGGGTCGTTGAGAAAGACCTCTGTCACCACCTTAGAATTTTTATTCGGCTGACTTACGCTTCGAATCATATTGTCTTCCTGCCATAGGACATCTTTCACAGCAGACTTGGTAGAGTCAATAATAAAATTATCATTCAAGACACATGCAGGATTACGAGTTATATCAAAAATTAAAAATGTCACAGTTTTTTCCCAAAACAGTCATACTCAGTTTTCTATTTTTGACATCAATCAAAGTATTAGTTGTGGCCATAAATGGTCTACCCAACAATATTGTATGATCTTTAAGATTACCTCTATCCTTTTTCGTATCCAAGACAACAAAATCAGTGAGAATTTTGAAATCACCTACTTGGACTAAAACATCTTGAACAATGCCTGTAGGGTACCTAATGGACCTATCAGCAAGTTGCAACGAAACCTAGTGGACTTTAATTCCCCCAAATCTAATTGTTTAAATATAGAGTAAGGCATAAGGTTAATTCCAGCTCCAAGATCAAGCATTCCTGCGACTTCCTTACCATTCTCAAAAGAAATATTAATAATGAAACTACCGGGATCTTGTTGTTTTGGGAGTGGACTCAGGGATGGAATTGGAGGTTTGTGGAGATTATCAGTTTCGTGGGATGGTGATCCCTTACTTGCCTCCATATTTGTTTTTTCATCACTTGCATCACATTTCTTTTCTATTTTTGCGATACCCGCAAGGTTAGGTGAGACAGTGGTATAAGGAATTTTGATTTCATTGTCATAAATCTCACTAAAGTCAAGAACGGTGATGGCTTGAGCTTGCGCTGGTTGACTAGGCAATGTGTCCTTCTTGAAGACATGTCGAGCTATTTCACCAACTTAAGTAGTCAATTGACCAACTTGAGTCTCAAGACGCTTAAACAAGGCTTCCATAGATTCAAACCGTTTATTGTTACCTTCTTATGTTTGCTGACTAACCTGAATAAAGGAGTTCAAGCTTTCTTCAATAGATGGAGCCCTTGATTGGTTGTGTGGTTGGCCTTCGGGTTGCGGTGGCCTCGGATAGATATGAGAGGGATTTCTTGAATTGCCCCAACTAAAGTTTGGGTGGTTCCGCCAACATGAATTGTACGTCTGAGAGATAGCGTTACAAACGTTGGCCCCATGACCATATTTGCTACAAATCCCGCAAGACTTAGAGGGGGGACAAGTGGATGCCCCCTTGTAGCCAACAATTGTACTTGCTTTGTCAATTCAGCCAATTGCTTTGTCACATCGTAGCTCGGAGCTACTTCATTGACGACAGCCCGTTTGCCTCTGCACTCTTTTGTTGTGAGTCATCGCTTATCATTTCTAGAATATCATAGATTTCCAGGGCCGTATGTACACCCATGTTACCCCCAGCGGCATTGTCAACCATATATTGATAATTATGTGATAATCCATCATAGAAAAATTGGTTTAACAATTCCAATGGGTAGTGATGATGTGGACATTTAATATGTAAATCCTTAAAGCGATCCCAGGCCTCATGAAAAGGCTCGGCGCCATCCATCCGATTAAAAGTAGCTATCTTACCTTGCAGATATGAAGTTTTCTGATGAGAGTAGTACTTGCCCATGATATTATTGTACACAGCCTCCCAATCAGTAAGATAGTAAAGAGGTAGAGACATAAGCCAAGTTTTTGCCCGGTCCTTCAGAGTGTAAGGAAAATAGCGCATCCTAAGCTGATCTTCATTCAAACCTTGTAGAGGAAAAGTTTGAATGACTGAATAGAATTCTCAAATGAAGTTAAGAGGATCTTCATTGGGCATCCCAGAGAATGACGACAACTGATTAAAGTGTATGGTTTTGAGCTCGTGGTTTCGTGCTGCTTGTCCCAATATGATGCAAGAGGTCGCAGTCCCAACGACAAGGCGTGCAAACTCACGCATCAAAGGCTGGTGTGCCTTCATATTATTTCAATTTTGATTATCACCCATCTCTGATTCGTCTGATTGTTCTTCTTTACGTGATCACATGAATCCTTACTGCTATCCGCAGAATCGTCCCCCTCATTCCTTGTGCATCTCGCAACTCAATGGATATCGTCCACGAGAGGCACAAGGTTCCAATTGAGATTTCTACGCCCTGCATGTAGACAACACGTAAAAATAGATCAAACGCACTTTGAAAGGAATAAAGTAAAAATCAAAAGAAACAAAAAGAGTCCTAAACTAAAAATAAACAAAAAGAATCCTAATCTAGAAGCACGAAAAATTAATACAATAATTATTACGCCTAAAGCCTTCCCCAAAGAATAAATAAAATTTTGTTCGACCGCTAAACACCTATAAAAGTATAACAATCCTCGCAAGAGAACGAAATCAATCATAGGGTAGAAAGTTGACCACAAGTCGCCTCTCTCAAGAAGACTTAGCCAAATAATTATTATGCAACACAATTGACAAAAAATGAAACCTAAACACTCTAACCAAATTTGTGATTTTAATAAATTAAAGGAAAACAAATAAAAAAAAATTATAACTAAACACGATTAAACTTGGAGAAAAAGATATGGATGAAAGTCTAGGATTTCTGAATCATCTCATCAAACATGCAATTAGAATATCAACTAACTGATCATGCGATTAACAAATATAACAGACATGTAAAAATAAGGCCTAGATCTGGTAACTCACGTATTCAAATTAGGTCTATCCCAACATAATTTGCTATTTTCATTAAGCAAAGTTAGATAATACATTTTTGATTCATATCTAACCTCCTAAATAAATTTAGTCCAGGAATAATATCTTCTCTCGATCTCAATTATTCCCTCAAAATAATCAAAAGTTGATCACACAATCACTTATCAAATAGAACAATTCATTCAGGAAAGGAAATCAATTAGTCAATACTCATGTTTGTTTGTTTGAATCAAATCATCCTAATCCTAGAACAAAGAAATTCGTTCATGCTTGGGGATGAGATCATAATCTCAATTGAAAGAAAGAAAACAGTCATAAACATTATCATGCAACAATAATAATCACCCAACAATTGAAATCAAATAAAAAAGATGAACAAATATCACGCTTTGACCAAACCACAAAAATAACTTCAATGGGAAGAACTCAAGCAATCCCAATGTTGAAAAGTAAGAAAAAATAGAGAAAACTAGAATCTAAAAGTGTTAAGTAAAGTATGTCAAAAATAAAGGCTCCCCAAGTCTTATTTAGAAGCCTAGAGTCCTATACAAGGTGGAAAAGTAAAAAAGCGGAAGAAAAATCGAGATTTTCGTGTTCAGCAAGTCATCGCACGTGACCGCTCGCCACTATTCGTCGTTTCCTCGTGTGTGCCCGTCTCCGCGTGCCTTGTCGTCCCGCGCCCGCGGGCTGGTGTTCGCCTTTGGTGCCCGTTTTCTCCATTTTCACCCGTTTTCGAACCTCTTTTTACCACCACCTATAAAAATAACACAAATACCCTACGTAACACTCGATACTATAACCAATACTTAAAGCTACGAAAATATGCTTAATCACACACAAAATAAGATGAAAAACACACAAAGATCATACTAAAAAACATACAAAACAACTTTTCTTTTTGCTCTGCATGATTGGTCTTTCGAAACATGACATCTTATGTCATGAATAACATCATGTCTAAATCCTTTAACACTTCTTTAGGATCAGATTTGAACCTGCTAACGTATTTATCACTTAACCAATTAGATTTGACATTTTTCACAATGGAGGTTTGAGAACAAACATGATGTGCATGTTAGTCCAAGTGGCTACGATAATCTAGAGGGAGGGTGAATAAATTATGCCGATTTTTCAAATACCGCCCTCTTTTTCGAGTGAACAAGCAAAAATCAAAACTGTAAATGCGGAAAATAAACAACACACGTTGATTTAAAGATCTTCACCCCACTTAGGGACTACGTGCTCTACCACCCCAAAGATATCCGGGATGGGTTTCAAAAAGAAAAAAATTATTAATAATTACCAAAATTATTACACCACCACCTTGAAGATTACCACAATCTTCTTACAACACCTTCAAGGAGATTACCACAATCTTCCTTCAACACCTATGAAGAGTACCACACTCTTAAACGCCTAAGATCACCCAAGTGTGCTCTTACCACAAGAACAATAACAAGGATATCTTATTTTGGATGATGGACAAAATTCAAGATTACAACTCAATAATGAATATACAAATATTGAGTGCAAGTGTAATCAAGAATGAAAAGCCTAGACCTCAAGATGTACAAGTGTAAGAACTTAAAGCTATTACAACAAGAGTTTTGACAAAGTGTTTGCTTGTATGTTGTGTTGTTTCTTGTTGCTTGAATGCTTCCTCTATTTATAGGAGAGGTCTTGGATTGATTTCCGGACATAGGCTCCTTCTTTCTCGGGTTTGATTTCTACGAAAAAATGCAATTAAAATCAAGATTATAAATGTTAAAATCAACCCCTAAAATGAGGAAAAGTCATCAGAAACTCCAAAAGATAGTTTCTTTGTCGGGGGGATAGGGGACCGGTCGAATAGAAACAAGGGTTTGAAGATTTTCACACGAAAATACACAGGGGGACCGGTCACCATGGGGTTGGACCGGTCGACACCCCTGTGGACCGGTTGGCCCCATCAAAATAGCATTACAGAGAATCAGAATTCAGAAGCAAGCCAGTGCAGTCGACCAGCCGCTTCACACCGCGACCTCCGGCCGACCGGTCGCGCCTCTTGAAATTCCATCCGTCCCGTTTTCTGTTTTAAAACTCAATTCAGACACAGGTTGCCCTATAGGGCGACCGGTCCAACACGAGGAAGAAGTGTTGTCCAATATTTGTCGAAAATAAACTCCAAGAAATACTCATAAAAATTAGTAAAAACATTTTATATCGATCGGGAGTATTTGGACAACATTTAGAAACATTGTTTTGGTGTAAAAACACAGTTAAATAAAATCATCAAAATCATGATAAAAATATTTATCTAACAAACTCCCCCTTTTTGATGATTACAAATGTCACGCCCCAATTTCATAATCAAAATGATACACAACTACAACTCCACATATTCATTAACTTAGGCTTGACAAGAGCTATTATCCAAAGTACAAACAACTAAACTATAAATACAACGAAACTCTAGTAATCTATAAGATACAATTAAGTAGAGCTCAAAGTCACCAAACCATTACAAAATAAACTAGTTAGATTGTTCGAACACTCACATATAAGTTCTTCAAAAGGAAGCTGAGTAACATTCAGCTAGAAGTTTCATGTCAGTCTCATCGATATCAAAGTCTTCTGTCTGTGAATGTTTTGATGAAAATATTGGGTGAGCTAAATGAGCTCAGTAGGTTGGGGTAGGGGAATGCAATGTCTGTTTAATGAAAGATAAAGTGTTTCTTTGAGAAAAGTACTTAGTGTGCCTGAAAATATATATGTATGCATTATAATGATGTACATAAGAATTATTTACCGTAGTGATCAAGAACATGTTGCAATTCGATAATGATATATTAATTTTTGATGCTATCAATGATGTAATGCACATTGTATAACAGTTGGTCAAGTACTGTAACATTTTGCTTTTCAAACAACCAATGGATATCCCAATTTTTAAAACAAATAGGGGATATCTCATTTTAAAAATAAAATATAAACAGTTAATCAATTAGTTCGTCAGCCCGAAACAAGAAACGTAGGATCAGTGTTGATCGGACACTGGCCCTGTCCGTTCTCCTTATTGCTTCCAATAATATTTGGCCGAAGCCCGATCCACCTTATCCCTCCCACTAGGCTCGACGTCTCTTTAGCTATGGGCTTTTGCCCGAGAGATCGTCATATTCATGAATATACTGTTCTACGACCCAAGTTCTCATCGCCTCCCCGACCCGAAAAATGGGAGTAGGCAAATGGGTAGTCAAACAGGGATCACAGGCAACATGTTCGATCCATTGTCTAACCTACCCACACCGCAATGGACTCAGTCAGTCAATATTTTTGTCAAGATGACATTTATTTGCCAAAAGGCCAAGTCAAACAGTTACAAGAGTTAAAATGCAAATGATATTGCAAATTCAAACCATGAATGGTACAATTTATATATATATATATATATATATATTTATAACTAAATTATTTTAAAAATGGCGTTACCGTGATATCATGAAATAGTTTAATGCCGTGAAGTTTATGAAATAGCTAATGTCGTGAAATTTATGAAATGCAAGCAACCCTAATTTTCTTTAGGAAAATGACATTTTGCCCACCGACATTTTGCCCACCGAATATCTCCAACAAATTCCTTATCCAAGCTTTCGATGTTTCCTACAATAAAACCCAACAAGTATCATATATTATTCGTTGTTATTATTAGCATTATTATTATCATGATAATTTTAGTACCATTATTTTAGCACTACTCTTTTATTTATATATAAGCAATTTATTTTTCTTTAAAATAGTCTTTTAGATTGTTATTTGTGCTAAAATCAGTTCTAGTTATGCAAATTGATGCATTTATAATAATGGATGACAAAGTCAATATTGTTCTAATATTTAATAACACTAAGGATAAGTAAGGCCGATTAATTATTTAAGTTAATTAAAATATGGAATAGATCCATAACAGTTCTTTGTCCGGAAATCTCACGTTTCGAGCAGAAGTTAGATAAAGTTGTTTCAATAATTACAAAGAAACTAAAATAAAATTTCATCACTTTTACACCATTTGACCCAAATCTGTGTCCAAATAACGAGAATGATGGATAAGGAAATAAGTTGTATCAGAGTTTATATGGGTCAGCTCCATATTTGATTAAACTTCTTTCAATTAATATATTATAGAATTTTTCTTTAATTAATTATTATTATTACTATTATTATTATTATTATTATTATTATTATCATCATTAGTATTTAATTAAATTTTCTGATAAATTAAAGTTATATCCAAATATGAAATAAACAAAAGAAGGATACAACCCTCCTCCCTACACACAGAGTCCATGGCCGAACAAGAATCCCAATTTCAAAATTTTCTGATAAGTCCTTTCCTTTATCTTCACTATATAAATATATATATATATATATATATATATATATATAATCATACAATCACAAGAATATAAGCATCAATAACCTGAAATCAAGAAATAAGGAGCAACAGACTGATGCATGCACAGAGTTCCAATTATTCTTATATATAATTTTGGTACTCACTTCTTAGCTTTTCTTTAAGAAAAGTCCAAAAATCAGTAGCTTTCTCTTACTCTTGTATGTGTACTGTATTCCAGGCCTTACACCTCTAGCCTTCGAACTTTCGATCTACCAAAGTATGACCATGGATTTGGCTTCTTTGGATCGAAAAATAGGGTGAGGAACTGTCGTATTTTGCAGAGCGAATAAATTTGAGGGTGCCCTCCTACTTGGGAGAATTATGGAGAGAAAGACGGTTGGATAAGGGTGAAGAGTTTTGGGTGTTGGTTTGGATGAGAATGAGATTTTTTTTATTTTGATTTTTTTTTTATTCTTTATTTATTTTCTTTTTCTTTAAGGTTAGGTTTCTTATTATCCAATCCCAATTGGGTCGAACCAGATCAAGTGGGCTGGGTTGGATGATAGGCCTAATGCTTATGGCTAAATGCTAAAAATAAACTAATGGGTTGGGTCAATTGTTGGACCATTCTATCTTTAAATCAAATTTACTAATCTAGCCTAATACGTAATCCAATTCAATAATAAAATTAAATTTCAATAAATAGTGCCTATTAATCCTTAAGAACAACAAAAAATTTCAATTATTCCCATAACCACAATTAATCGATTTGAAATCCTATATTGTCCAAATATACTAGAATTCACCCAAATTAACATTACAATGCAATTAATCCGAGTAGGAAACGTATAAAATAAATTTTTTTATACCAAAATATTCTTTATAACAATATTACGTAGTTATCCGAAAGTGGGTCTTACAACAAACCAAAACAATTTTAAGAGGACGATTTTGAAAACAAAACAAATTTTCCGGTAAAAAAAAACTATCCTTTTTGAACGACAGCAATCCATGCATAACAGCCACAAGGAAAAGAGTAAAGATTTCAAAATTTTTTTGCAAAAACTCCCCCTATCAACATGCACATCAGGATAAATATAGAGGCAATTAATCAAAAGCTAAATGCTCAGCTTTTACAATAGAAACAAGAATATCATGAGCTTAGAAGCTCCCCCTGTCAAAAAGACATCATTAAACACGTATAAAAGTCCATAACACATCAAATGGACTAATTTTTATTCACAGCTTTTGGCTTATAATAGCCACAGCTTATAGCTTGTTTCGCGAGCTTATTTTAGCTTCTTTGAGCTAACGAGCTTATTTTCTGTTTCTCCCCCTTTGAAATCATCAAAAAGAATGTTAGAACGATAAAAACATCATTCATGCATATCAAAGTGCGCAATATTGTCGATTTATCGAGCCTTTTGAAAATAGAAGCTTAAAATCCAAATAAAAATGGAGAAGTCGATCATTTGAAATGCGCTCGTTTGATTGGTAAAACATGATCTCTATAAATATATAAGACCTTTGAAATCGAGAGAGTCATGTAATTGATGAAATCGTCTTTGAAACAATTCATCGAACACTTGGTGGGCGTCAAATATGAAAGAAGATGTATATAACCCTTGTAAATGTAATCAAGCCAAAAATTTCATCACGAAATCCAGTTATACAACATCCAATCAACAATAATTAATAAGCTCATCACGAACATATATAAATTGTAGCAAGATATAGACAATAAATAAAGTTCTCAAGGGTTCAACCTAATTGAGATAAAGGATAAGAATTCTTACCATTTAATCGGTAAAGATGAGCAACAATGATGATAAACGAGTAATATGAAGTCCAAGATATATAATTTATACAACAAAATGTATTTGGAGTGAATTGTGTGTGCAAATATCAAAGGGTTCGAAAAATAGGGGGAAGAGCCAAAATGGCTAAGTCTGAAAAACAGAAGGCATTTTAACCAAAAATTGGTATAGGGCGATCAGTCCGGGTTGAGGGCGACCGGTCCACGGAGAGGCCAACCGGTCGACCTCAACCCAGTTTTTCCACTGGATCAGTCTGTTTTTGAAAAATCAAAAATTTGATCCAAAAATCCGATTTTTTGCCCCTAAGTTTTAAAAACGTGCAAAATGCAAACATAGACCTCATTCAATATGCATTATGCCTAACCGAGCTCGTATTGAAGCAAAAGTCTCGGAAGATAGCGGTTTTGTAAAGATGTCCGCTAATTGATCTTGAGATGGTATAAAAGATATCTCAATTTTTCATTTTGAAACACAATCCCTTAGAAAATGATGTCGAATCTCAATATGTATAGTATTGTTATGATGAACCGGGTTTTGAGCAATATTTATAGAGGATATGTTATCACAAAAGATAGGAATATTTTCAGAAGAGCATTTGTAATCCGCTAAAGTTTGTTTCATCCAAAGAAGTTGAGTATAACAAAAAGCCGCAGAAATATATTCGGCTTCGGCCGTTGAAAGTGAAACACAATTTTGTTTATTTGAAAACCAAGAAACTAGACAATCACCTAAAAATTGACATGATTCGAAGTACTTTTACGATCATCAATATTTCCCGCATAAATCAATCACTATAACCTTTAAGAGAAAATTTTTCATTCTTTGGATAAAATAAACCATATTGAATAGTGTCTTTCAAATATCGAAAAATCCTTTTAATGGCACTCATATGAGATTCTTTGGGATTGCTTTAAAAACGAGCACATAGACATATGGCATGAAGAATGTCCGGTCTACTTGCGGTTAAATAAAGTAAACTACCAATCATACCTCGATACTTGGATTCATCAACCGACTTGCCTTTTTCATCTTTGTCAATCTTGATATTGGTTGCCATAGGAGTAGAGACTGTTCTTCCTTCTACAATGCCGAACTTCTTCAAAAGTTCTTTGGTATGTTTTGATTGTAAAATGTAAATACCTTCTTGGCATTGCTTAATTTGAAGTCCAAGGAAGAAGTTAAGCTTCCCCATCATGCTCATCTCGAATTCACCTTGCATTAACTTAGAAAATTTCTTGCACAAGGATTCATTAGTAGCACCAAAAATAATATCATCAACATAAATTTGAACTAATAAGTAATCTTGCCCTTTTTTAAAAACAAAGAGAGTAGTATCAACTTTACCTCTTGTAAATCTATTTTGCAAAAGAAAAGAGCTAAGTCTATCATACCATGCACGGGGTGCTTGTTTTAAACCATATAATGCTTTTTAAAGTTTATAAACATCATTTGGCCTAGAAAAGTTTTCAAACCCCGGAGGTTGTTTTACATAGACTTCTTCTTGAATAAAACCATCTAAAAATGTGGATTTAACATCCATTTGGTAAAGCTTGAAATTTTCAAAACAAGAATAGGCAAGTAAAATTCGAATAGCTTCTAAACGTGCTCGGGTGCAAATGTTTCATCATAATCAATACCTTCTTCTTGACAATACCCTTGAGCTACTAACCTTGCTTTGTTTCGAACGATATTGCCTTGGTCATCGAGCTTGTTCCGAAACACCCATTTTTTTACCAATAATTGATTGAGAAGGAGGACAAGGTACCAATTCCCGAACATCATTTCTTTTAAACTGATTCAACTCCTCTTGCATTTCCAAAAACCAATCTTCATCTTCAATAGCTTCCTTAGCATTTTTAGGCTCTTTTTGAGATATAAGAGCTTTCTCGGCAAATTTTCTTCGAGTCATTACTTTATCAAGGGGATCACCAATAATAAGATCTTTTGGGTGATCTCCCTTAAATTTCAATGCCATGGGAAGATCCGAAGTATCACCTTTGTCTTCTTGAGGATCATTTGATGTTGATTTCGTTGATTATTTGCATTAGATGGTTGATCATTTTGAGTATCATCTTGAACAACGGGTTCATTAATATCCTCTTCATTACTTTCATCATTGGGTATTCTTTCAACACCCGAGGCTTCATTGAATTTAACATGGATGGATTCTTCAACAACCATACTAGTGTTATTGTATACCCGATATGCTTTGCTTTTGATAGAGTACCTCATAGAAATTCCTTCATCGGCCTTAGAATCAAGTTTGTCCAATTGATCCTTAGTATTAAAAATAAAACATTTACATCCAAATATTTTGAAATAACTAATATTTGGAGTTCTTCATTTCCAAAGCTCATATGGAGTTTTATTCATTTTAGGACGAAGATAAACTCGATTAATGACATAGCAAACGGTACTTACGGCATCGGCCCAAAAATAGTTTGGAAGTGAGAATTCATTGAGCATCGATCGACTCATTTCTTGAAGTGTCCGGTTTTTCCTTTTGGCTACTCCATTTTGTTGAGGTGTCCTTGGAGCCGAAAAACTGTGAGCATATCTCTTGGTTTCACAAAAGACTCTAAATTCTCCATCAAATTCTCCACATCGATCACTTCGAATAGACTTAATAGTATCTTCCTTTTCATTCTCAATAAGTCTACACAACTTAACAAACTCATTAACGGCATCGCTTTTATTTGCAAGAAAAATAGCCCAAGTATATCTAGAAAAATCATCGACTATAACAAAGGTAATGTTTTCCACTTAAACTAGCCCTACCAATATCCCCATACAAATCAAGGTGAAGTAATTGTAGGGATTTGGTTGTGGAAATTTTATTTTTGGGCTTAAAACTACTTTTAACTAATTTGTTCTTTTGACAAGTGTCACATAAGCCAAGATTTTCAAAATTCAATTTGGGTAGTCCTTTTACATGTTGGTTTTTGTAAATAGTTTACAAATTTTTGTATCCAACATGTCCAAGTCGCTTATGCCATAAACTAGTTTAATCATTATTGGCGACAAGACAAGAAACATTTTGACTAACCAAATCACTTGTGCAAATTTTGTAAAGATTGCCTTTTCTATTTGCTTCACAAATAATTTCATCATTTTTAACAATAAGGCATTTTTCTTTATTGAAAATAACATTATAATTTGAATCACAAATTTGGCTAACACTTATCAAATTAAACTTAAGCCCTTCAACATAAAGAACATTACTAAGAGAGAAAGAAGAGTTACCAATTTCTCCATTTCCAAGAATTCTTCCTTTGCCATTCCCGAACATGACCATACCCTCTTCTTGAGCTTGATGTTGGTAAAAAGTTCTCTCCTTCCGGTCATATGGCGCGAACACCCGTTGTCCATGAGCAATTTTGAATCCTACATGGTTGTTATAGCCCCTATTACCTACAAATGAAGCACTTTTAGGTACCCTATAATTTTGGGGTCCATGGGGTTAGTTTTTAGACCTTTGGGTCTCCGTAAATAGCTAAAATTGTTCTTCAATTTACAATGATTAGCATAATGACCAACTTTACCATAATAAAAGCAAATAAGATTGTGGGCACTACTAAAGCACGTACAAAAGTCGGACCTTGGTCATTTTTCTTTGAAATAGGTTGAAAAGGATTATAGCCAAGTCCCGATTTAGAATACTCACCTCTTTGTGCATCTAAAATTTTTGTAACTTTATCCGTACTTAAGTTAAAACGATGCACATCCTTTTTCAAACATTCAAGATCATTAGTGAGTGATTGTTTTTCGGTTTCAAGAGTATGAACTTTGGTAAGACTGATAGCATGAGCTTTATCAAGAGATTCATAAGAAGTAAACAATTTATCATTTTCAACTTTAAGCTCTTTATGCTCCTTTTTCAAAGTCTTGTATTTAACAATTAAATTTTGAAATTCATTTTGTAATTCATCAAAATCACATTGCAATTCATCAACTAAGGAAGAAGTTGAAGAGTTAGAGCGTACCTCATTATTTTCATCGCCTATGGCCATAAGACCATGTTCGGTTTCTCCTTCCTCTTCGGATGTGGTGAGTAGTTCATCCCAAGTTTTGGCATCCGCATTTAGATCCTTCTTTTTCGGAAAAGGCTTTTTCTTCTTTTGTTTCTCCTCCACTAGTTTCGGGCAATCGGCTATGAAATGCCTGGATTTTATGCATTTGAAACACGAGTTGTCTCTCGGTTTTCTTGCCTTATTTTTATTCACAAATTTTGCGAATTTCCTGGACAAGTGCGACTGCCTCTTCATCATCCTTATCACTAGCATAATATACATTTTTAGAGGAAGATGCTAAGCTTTTAGGAATATTATGCATACCCGATTGAGAGGTGGATGGTTTGTAATTTACCCTCTCTTTGAGATAGACTTCATATATGAGGAGGTTCCCAATGAGCTCATCGAATTTGAGTGTTTCAAGATTTTGTGCTTCGCGATTGTCGTCACCTTTTCGGATCATGAGCCGGGAAGAGCGCTCAATACCTTAGTCACCTTGTCTTCTTGGAGATGACTTTGCCGAGAACCACAAGAGGATTGACAATGTTGTCAAGCCTTTCCATCATTTTTGATATGCTTTCACCATCATGCATATTGAAGTTTTCAAAGTCTTTAACAAGCATGGTTTTTCTTGCTTGTTTGACCTTATTTGTTCCTTCATAGATTGTCTCCAATTTTTCCCAAACTTCATGTGCCAACCTTATGCCTCTTATGCGATTATACTCGGTGGCGGTAAGAGAGCAATATAAAATATTTAAGGCCTTACCGCTTAGAGAAAGCCTTCTTGTCAATGTCATCAAACTCCTTGAAAGTTTTGAGAACCGAGGTGCCGCCTCCAATTTCTTGGTTGGTTGATCAATCCCTTCAATAACCGCATTCCAAGTATCAAAACCGCACCTTGTAGAAAGCACTCCATACGGTCTTTACAAAATGCGTAGTTGTTGGCGTCGAATAGCGGTGGCTTGTTGGTGGAGGCGCCGGTGGTGAGATAAGCTTCGTTTGTAGCCATGGATCTTTCCTCTTTACTCGGAATGAGTAAGACATACGAGTTTGCTCGATACCAATTGTTAGTCCAAGTAGCTACGATAATCTGTAGAGGGAGTGAATAGATTATGCCGGTTTTTCAAATTCCGCCCTCTTTTTTTGAGTGAACAAGCAAAGATAAAAATTGTAAATGCGGAAAATAAACAACACACGTTGATTAAAGAGCTTCACCCCACCTAGGGACTACGTGCTCTACCACCCCAAATATCCGGGATGGGTTTCGAAAAGGAAAAAGAAATTTTATTAATAATTACCAAAATTATTACACCACCACATTTGAAGATTGCCACAATCTTCTTACAACACCTTCAAGGACATTACTACAATCTTCCTTCAACACCTATGAAGGTAACACACTCTTCAACACCTAAGATCACCCAAGTGTGCTCTTACCACAAGAACAACAACAATGATATCTTGTTTTGGATGATGGACAAAATTCAAGATTACAACCCGATAATGAATATACAAATATTGAGTGCAAGTGTAATCAAGAATGAAAACACAAGACCTCAAGATGTGCAAGCTTGTGTATGTACTTAGGCTATTATAACAAGAGTTTTGACAAAGTGTTTGCTTGTATGTGTTTGCTTGTATGTCAGTGTTGTTTCTTGTTGCTTGAATGCTTCCTCTATTTATAGGAGAGGTCTTGGATTGATTTCCGGACATAGGCTCTTCTTGAGTTTGATTTCTACAAAAAAATGCAATTAAAATCAAGATTATAGTCATAGAAATCAACTCCCTAAAATGAGGAAAATTTGTATGTAAACCCAATGGATAGTTTGTCAAAAACCTATAGCGACCGATCGAATAGAAATAAGGGTTTGAAGATTTTCATACAAAAATACACAGGGGGACCGGTCACCATGGGGTTGGACCTGGCCGACACCCCTTTGGACCGATTGGCCCTTCAAAATCAACCGGTCTATGTAAAAATCAACCGATGTCGTAATCGATGATGTTAAAAGTATACCTTTTCAACATCGGTTTTAAGGATACAAAAAGCGATGTTGTTATGCAACAAAGACATCGCTTTTTAACCGATGTTGTTAACTTGCGATTTGCTAGCTTTTTATGAAGTGTCATCGTTTTGACCGATGTTGTTGACTTCTTTGAGATCGGTGGAAAATCGATGTTATAAATGATTTAACATCGGGTCAGAATCGATTTTGTTCTTACAAAAATGATGTTATTGTATTGGGTTCAACATCAATTTTGGTAGAACAACATTCTGCAGACCGATGTGTTAAATCTTTTAGAAATCGCCATAAACCGATGTTGATTAGCTACACAAGAATTATTTTTTAATTTAAAAACAATTGCCCATCATTTTATTGAAATGGTTTTGCATCAACAATCATCTCCTCACAACGGGAGAAACAACCATCACACCACCGAGAGCAAGTATATAACAACCATCAAACATGAAAGCAAGAAACAACATATCATTAATGCTAATTCATCCAATCACATCAAAATAATTTCCAAAAGGATAACACTAGTATCAACAAGTCCAAACAACGATACTAAACTACATAACTTCAAAAGTGTCAATATACCAATTAACATCAAGTATAAGCACATGATCAATACATACACTACACACATAAATATAATAATTTCAAAATGGTATAATAATATCCAGTTTCCCAATATTTTAAAGAAGGCATCAAAAGACTCCAAATTCGCTAACTTCTCCGCCTTCATGCAAAAACTAGATGAGTGAATCATCCGTAAGTACAAAATGTACAACTAACAACTATTACTTCGATCACCCGCACAATACAATTAAAAGATTATAACTCAAAAGCGAGAAAGTAATTCAAATTTTAAAGACATGCATAATAAAATACTCGAAATAAATCTATCTAACAATTTTAAGTATTCAATAATATTAGAGGAAATACTTGACCAAGACATGTATAATAATATTGTTTATTTCAAATACACCTTGCATAGGTGTAATACATCCATTTAAACACCACTAATTAGCTAGTAGAGGAGAAAATAAAATAAGATGTAGGGAAGCTAATGGTAATGCAACATGCACAAGCATATTAATTAACAAAGAAAAAGCCAATGCTAGCAAAAAGGTTCAAAGACTTAACTAACTAACAATGTGAATCGAAGATAAAGAGCATCATGATATAGTAAAAGAATATGAGCAAAGCACTTACTTGTAGATGCAACAATTTCAAACGTGGTAAGTTTGCCTCTAGAAATTGGATAAGGGTTTATCTCTAGCCAACCTAAGATAGAACAGACAATGGTATATCAAAGTAGATGACGTAAATGGATGATACATATTTACATAAATGGGGTAAAGCAAAGAACAACACGTATTAACATCATTTACTATTCGAGTGTAAACCAAGGGTGTGTTTGATTTAGGTTTAATTACAAGTAACACCTTGGAAGAAAATAGCATAGTCAACATCAAAAAGAAACTTCAAAACCGATTCGATTAACTTTATCAATATTACCAAGCAATCAAAACATATACAGTCCGCATAAATTTTATCCATTAGCATGCTAATAATCACTAAATTTTATATTAATTAGTGCTAAGATAGATTATTCTTTCTCGTTTTTGAACATTGCCTCTGTGAAACATACATAGAATATATATTACCCGCAAAATGATGTCCTAAAGCTTCCCTATAATAAAAATTGTTCTTGAAATATGCCTTACCCGAATCTGGGGCTCATCATCATCATCACTATAGTCATCGTCATCATCCCCGCTCAATTCTAGCTAAGTTTTAATAACAAACTTACAAATCTCAAAGAAACTTCTTCTCGTCCCTTTTCCGGGCATTTTTGATTGCCTAAAGAAGTCAGCACTCTGATAAGATTGCAACTCAATCTACAAACTAATTACAATGAACTCAAAAACCGCAATAATTGTCATAAGTATTACAAAGACACATCTCAATATTATGAATAAGTCATGATAATTATTATAATCTGAAACCTCTTCTAATGTCTTATGTTCAACTTCTACTTCAACACGGCATGAATATTTGGCACATACATGATGCTCCTTAGCACAACCTAAGCATATTGTTCTCCAAAATCAAATCAAAAAACCACAAGAACATAAAAGCATTCCACATATAGTGATTTAATTCCACTAAAGACTAAATTGCGTAAAAAAAAAACGTAATGTTTAGCGACGCCAAAGGGGGCAAATAGCCCAAGAAAAAAAACACTAAAGTAGCAAATCACTTTTACATTTCTCGACCATATCCTCCAACTTTTGATCATGATCAACGAGAAGTGACCGCATAGGGAGGCGGCAAATAGCCCAAGAAAAAGGAAAAAAGAAAGCAAGTAAAAGAAAAGAGGCAAAAACTGTTTTCGACATGGTTTACTACTTTACTTCCAAGTACCATCTTGCATTAAATGCTCACATAAATGTGAATCACCTGACAGTTAACAAGAATCAGTCTCACTACCTCTTGCTTCAGCAGCTAATGCCCCCAATATCTAAGCAGACAAAGTTGCAACAAAGTCACAAAATCCAACTATCATCCTGAACCCAAATTACCAGCATATCCACATCAAATAAAACTAACCCAATTGTTAAGTGTAATTAACTTTCCATATCCTTAATCAATCCATAAATTTGAAGAAAACTGCAGTTAAACAAGAAGGCAAGCTAATCAGACTGAGATCGATTATCACAAAATCAGCCAAGTTATAACTAAGATTGTAACCAAAGCAAACTGAAAACCAAAACCCACCAGGGGTTCGGCATAATTAGGGGAAATACACATGGAGAAGGACTACACATAAAACTGTAAGAAAAAGCTTCTAGATACCACCAACAAATTAGGACGCATATTGAAAAAAATTGTGCATGAAAATCACCTTTCGTAAATTAGGGTTTTAAAAGATTTGGGGATTTTAGTGGATGGGAAAAACTCACCAACAAATCACTCCGAGATGACGCAGCAGCCCGAGCTCCTATTCTCGCGGTGGACGGCGGTAGAGCCGAGCGAGCGGCGCGTAGAGTCGTGCGGTGGACGACGGTGGACGGCGGTGGAGTTTCTCTTCAAGCGTTCTCTCAAACCCGTCTCTCTCCTCTATTCTCGAGAATATTAATTTTTGTTGTTTTTTTAGATTGTGTTTAAAAGTTGCTTTGATTAAGTTGCTAAATTAAAAGGTTAAGCTTAAAGTTGTTAGTTATATTTTTATATTTATGTTTAAGTTGCTAAACTAAAAAGTATAACTTTAAAGTTGCTAGTTATATTTTTAAATTTATGTTTAAGTTGCTAAACCAAAAGGTTTAACCTATAAAGTTGCTAGTAACTTTAAAAGTGATATCAACATAATATTTCGCAAATATTTTTCTTAAAAACTTGGGAAAAGCCGTCGCTAATATCCGTCGCTAAGTTTCATTTGAACTATTTATTTATTTTCTTGGTTTATTTCGTTGCGAATCCGTCGTTGATCCGTCGCTATTAGCGACGGATTAGGTCCGTCGCTAATATCCGTCGCTATTTGGCAGATTTCTTGTAGTGGCGGGGCGGGCTAGCCCGCCAGATTAAAAAAAAAGATAAAATAGATAAAAGAAATAGTATAATCGATATTTTATATTTTTATCTCTTATAAAAGTGTATATAATATTTTTATAAAATATATATTTTGTTATCCATTAGTATATTTAATTCATTAAAATTAAAAATATAAATAGAAAAATATTTTTTTCATTTTTTAATTTTTTTTTAATTTTTGGCGGGCGCCTGCCCAAGCCACCCAAGGTGGGGTGGGTTGGGCTATAGTTTTCTTGGCCCGCCCCGCCCCAAGTGTCGGGTTTTGGCGGGCAGCGGTGGTCCACCTCGCGGCCCCTTTCGACAAACTGACTCTAGGGTATACTTGCGTAATGATTTTATAAATATGAAGGGGGATTTTGAAATCATTTTGCTTATGAAGGAGTTAAACGTTAGATAAAATAAAACCTTAGGTATTTTTGTAATTTCAAAAATAGTCAAGTTATTTTGTAACTAGTCAAACCTCAAGCGGTACTTTTGTAATTAACCCTTTTTTTTTAGAGTAATAATAATTGAGTTTTAACATCTAATTTAACTAAATGATGTTAATAGTGATGTTATAAACAAATATAAGGTGGTCAAAGACATCCGTTGGAATAACCGATCTTAAACATGATGTTATAAACCAAAAAAGGGGTGGTCAAAGACATCGGCTCCTAAAGACGATGTGTAATAGCGAAGAAATCCGCTCATACACATCGCTTCACTTAAAACATGATGTTGTATAGTGTAAGACATCATGAAATTCATGAAAACGATGTCTTTTAAGCGATGTCTTTGACCGGATTTCTTGTAGTGAAGTCGCTTATGCCATAAACTAGTTTAATCATTATTGGCGACAAGACAAGAAACATTTTGACTAACCAAATCACTTGTGCAAATTTTGTAAAGATTGCCTTTTCTATTTGCTTCACAAATAATTTCATCATTTTTAACAATAAGGCATTTTTCTTTATTGAAAATAACATTATAATTTGAATCACAAAGTTGGCTAACACTTATCAAATTAAACTTAAGCCCTTCAACATAAAGAACATTACTAAGAGAGAAAGAAGAGTTACCAATTTCTCCATTTCCAAGAATTCTTCCTTTGCCATTCCCGAACATGACCATACCCTCTTCTTGGAGCTTGATGTTGGTAAAAAGTTCTCTCCTTCCGGTCATATGGCGCGAACACCCGTTGTCCATGAGCCATTTTGAATCCTACATGGTTGTTATAGCCCCTATTACCTACAAATGAAGCACTTTTAGGTACCCTATAATTTTGGGGTCCATGGGGGTTAGTTTTTAGACCTTTGGGTCTCCAGAAATAGCTAAAATTGTTCTTCAATTTACAATGATTATCATAATGACCAACTTTACCATAATAAAAGCAAATAAGATTGTGGGCACTACTAGCACGTACAAAAGTCGGACCTTGGTCATTTTTCTTTGAAATAGGTTGAAAAGGATTATAGCCAAGTCCTGATTTAGAATACTCACCTCTTTGTGCATCTAAAATTTTTGTAACTTTATCCGTACTTAAGTTAAAACGATGCACATCCTTTTTCAAACATTCAAGATCATTAGTGAGTGATTGTTTTTCGGTTTCAAGAGTATGAACTTTGGTAAGACTGATAGCATGAGCTTTATCAAGAGATTCATAAGAAGTAAACAATTTATCATTTTCAACTTTAAGCTCTTTATGCTCCTTTTTCAAAGTCTTGTATTTAACAATTAAATTTTGAAATTCATTTTGTAATTCATCAAAATCACATTGCAATTCATCAACTAAGGAAGAAGTTGAAGAGTTAGAGCGTACCTCATTATTTTCATCGTCTATGGCCATAAGACCATGTTCGGTTTCTCCTTCCTCTTCGGATGTGGTGAGTAGTTCATCCCAAGTTTTGGCATCCGCATTTAGATCCTTCTTTTTCGGAAAAGGCTTTTTCTTCTTTTGTTCCTCCTCCACTAGTTTGAATCGGGCTATGAAATGCCTGGATTTTATGCATTTGAAACACGAGTTGTCTCTCGGTTTTCTTGCCTTATTTTTATTCACAAATTTTGCGAATTTCCGGACAAGTGCGGCCGTCTCTTCATCATCCTTATCACTAGCATAATATACATTTTTAGAGGAAGATGCTAAGCTTTTAGGAATATTATGCATACCCGATTGAGAGGTGGATGGTTTGTAATTTACCCTCTCTTTGAGATAGACTTCATATATGAGGAGGTTCCCAATGAGCTCATCGAATTTGAGTGTTTCAAGATTTTGTGCTTCTGCGATTGTCGTCACCTTTTCGGATCATGAGCCGGGAAGAGCGTTCAATACCTTAGTCACCTTGTCTTCTTCGGAGATGACTTTGCCGAGAGCCACAAGAGGATTGACAATGTTGTCAAGCCTTTCCATCATTTTTGATATGCTTTCACCATCATGCATATTGAAGTTTTCAAAGTCTTTAACAAGCATGGTTTTTCTTGCTTGTTTGACCTTCTTTGTTCCTTCATAGATTGTCTCCAATTTTTCCCAAACTTCATGTGCCAACCTTATGCCTCTTATGCGATTATACTCGGTGGTGGTAAGAGAGCAATGTAAAATATTTAAGGCCTTACCGTTTAGAGAGAAAGCCTTCTTGTCAATGTCATCAAACTCCTTGAAAGTTTTGAGAACCGAGGTGCCGTCCTCCAATTTCTTGGTTGGTTGATCAATCCCTTCAATAACCGCATTCCAAATATCAAAACCGCACCCTTGTAGAAAGCACTCCATACGGTCTTTACAAAATGCGTAGTTGTTGGCGTCGAATAGCGGTGGCTTGTTGGTGGAGGCGCCGGTGGTGAGATAAGCTTCGTTTGTAGCCATGGATCTTTCCTCTTTACTCGGAATGAGTAAGACACAGAGTTTGGCTCTGATACCAATTGTTAGTCCAAGTAGCTACGATAATCTAGAGGGGGGTGAATAGATTATGCCGGTTTTTCAAATACCGCCCTCTTTTTTGAGTGAACAAGCAAAGATAAAAACTGTAAATGCGGAAAATAAACAACACACGTTGATTTAAAGAGCTTCACCCCACCTAGGGACTACGTGCTCTACCACCCCAGTATATCTGGGATGGGTTTCGAAAAGGAAAAATAAATTTTATTAATAATTACCAAAATTATTACACCACCACATTTGAAGATTACCACAATCTTCTTACAACACCTTCAAGGAGATTACTACAATCTTCCTTCAACACCTATGAAGGTAACACACTCTTCAACACCTAAGATCACCTAAGTGTGCTCTTACCACAAGAACAACAACAATGATATCTTGTTTTGGATGATGGACAAAATTCAAGATTACAACTCGATAATGAATATACAAATATTGAGTGCAAGTGTAATCAAGAATGAAAACACAAGACCTCAAGATGTGCAAGGTTGTGTAAGTACTTAGGCTATTATAACAAGAGTTTTGACAAAGTGTTTGTTTGTATGTGTTTGCTTGTATGTTGTGTTGTTTCTTGTTGCTTGAATGCTTCCTCTATTTATAGGAGAGGTCTTGGATTGATTTCCAGACATAGGCTCCTTCTTGGAGTTTGATTTCTACAAAAAAAAAATGCAATTAAAATCAAGATTATAGCTGTTAGAAATCAACTCCCTAAAATGAGGAAAATTTGTATGTAAACCCAATGGATAGTTTCTTTGTCAAAAACCTATAGCGGCCTGGTCCGAATAGAAATAAGGGTTTGAAGATTTTCATACAAAAATACACAGGGGACCGGTCACCATGGGGTTGGACCTGTCGACACCCCTTTGGACCGATTGGCCCTTCAAAATCAACCGGTCTATGTAAAAATCAACCGATGTCGTGAATCGATGATGTTAAAAGTATACCTTTTCAACATCGGTTTTAAGGATACAAAAAGCGATGTTGTTATGCAACAAAGACATCGTTTTTTAACCGATGTTGTTAACTTGCGATTTGCTAGCTTTTTATGAAGTGTCATCGGTTTTTGACCGATGTTGTTGACTTCTTTGAGATCGGTGGAAAATCGATGTTATAAATGATTTAACATCGGCATCAGAATCGATTTTGTTCTTACAAAAATGATGTTATTGTATTGGGTTCAACATCAATTTTGGTAGAACAACATCGATTCTGAGCATCGATGTGTTAAATCTTTTAGAAATCGCCATAAACCGATGTTGATTAGCTACACAAGAATTATTTTTTAATTTAAAAACAATTGCCCATCATTTTATTGAAATGGTTTTGCATCAACAATCATCTCCCTCACAACGGGAGAAACAACCATCACACCACCAGAGCAAGTATATAACAACCATCAAACATGAAAGCAAGAAACAACATATCATTAATGCTAATTCATCCAATCACATCAAAATAATTTCCAAAAGGATAACACTAGTATCAACAAGTCCAAACAACGCATACTAAACTACATAACTTCAAAAGTGTCAATATACCAATTAACATCAAGTATAAGCACATGATCAATACATACACTACACACATAAATATAATAATTTCAAAATGGTATAATAATATCCAGTTTCCCAATATTTTAAAGAAGGCATCAAAAGACTCCAAATTCGCTAACTTCTCCGCCTTCATGCAAAAACTAGATGAGCTGAATCATCCGGAAGTACAAAATGTACAACTAACAACTATTACTTCGATCACCCGCACAATACAATTAAAAGATTATAACTCAAAAGCGATAATTCAAATTTTAAAGACATGCATAATAAAATACTCGAAATAAATCTATCTAACAATTTTAAGTATTCAATAATATTAGAGGAAATCTTGACCAAGACATGTATAATAATATTGTTTATTTCAAATACACCTTGCATAGGTGTAATACATCCATTTAAACACCACTAATTAGCTAGTAGAGGAGAAAATAAAATAAGATGTAGGAAGCTAATGGTAATGCAACATGCACAAGCATATTAATTAACAAAAAAAAAGCCAATGCTAGCAAAAGGTTCAAAGACTTAACTAACTAACAATGTGAATCGAAGATAAAGAGCATCATGATATAGTAAAAGAATATGAGCAAAGCACTTACTTGTAGATGCAACAATTTCAAACGTGGTAAGTTTGCCTCTAGAAATTGGATAAGGGTTTATCTCTAGCCAACCTAAGATAGAACAGGGACAATGGTATATCAAAGTAGACAAAACAGGGGATGATACATATTTACATAAATGGGGTAAAGCAAAGAACAACACGTACAGAACATCATTTACTATTCGAGTGTAAACCAAGGGTGTGTTTCAGATTTAGGTTTAATTACAAGTAACACCTTGGAAGAAAATAGCATAGTCAACATCAAAAAGAAACTTCAAAACTGATTCAGATTAACTTTATCAATATTACCAAGCAATCAAAGCATATACAGGTCCAGACAAATTTTATCCATTAGCATGCTAATAATCACTAAATTTTATATTAATTAGTGCTAAGATAGATTATTCTTTCTCGTTTTTGAACATTGCCTCTGTGAAACATACATAGAATATATATTACCCGCAAAATGATGTCCTAAAGCTTCCTATAACAAAAATTGTTCTTGAAATATGCCTTACCCATGAATCTGGGGCTCATCATCATCATCACTATAGTCATCGTCATCATCCCCGCTCAATTCTAGCTAAGTTTTAATAACAAACTTACAGCTCTCAAAAACTTCTTCCTCCCCTTTTCCAGGCATTTTTGATTGCCTAAAGAAGTCAAGACTGATAAGATTGCAACTCAATCTACAAACTAATTACAATGAACTCAAAACCGCAATAATTGTCATAAGTATTACAAAGACACATCTCAATATTATGAATAAGTCATGATAATTATTATAATCAAACCTCTTCTAATGTCTTATGTTCAAACTTCTACTTCAACACGGCATGAATATTTGGCACATACATGATGCTCCTTAGCACAACCTAAGCATATTGTTCTCCAAAATCAAATTCCGCCCTCTTTTTTTTGAGTGAACAAGCAAAGATAAAAACTCAGAATGCGGAAAATAAACAACACACGTTGATTAAAGAGCTTCACCCCACCTAGGGACTACGTGCTCTACCACCCCAAAGATATCCGGGATGGGTTTCGAAAAGGAAAAAGAAATTTTATTAATAATTACCAAAATTATTACACCACCACATTTGAAGATTGCCACAATCTTCTTACAACACCTTCAAGGACATTACTACAATCTTCCTTCAACACCTATGAAGGTAACACACTCTTCAACACCTAAGATCACCTAAGTGTGCTCTTACCACAAGAACAACAACAATGATATCTTGTTTTGGATGATGGACAAAATTCAAGATTACAACCCGATAATGAATATACAAATATTGAGTGCAAGTGTAATCAAGAATGAAAACACAAGACCTCAAGATGTGCAAGGTTGTGTAAGTACTTAGGCTATTATAACAAGAGTTTTGACAAAGTGTTTGCTTGTATGTGTTTGCTTGTATGTTGTGTTGTTTCTTGTTGCTTGAATGCTTCCTCTATTTATAGGAGAGGTCTTGGATTGATTTCCGGACATAGGCTCCTTCTTGAGTTTGATTTCTACAAAAAAATGCAATTAAAATCAAGATTATAGCATAGAAATCAACTCCTAAAATGAGGAAAATTTGTATGTAAACCCAATGGATAGTTTCTTTGTCAAAAACCTATAGCGGCCCGGGTCGAATAGAAATAAGGGTTTGAAGATTTTCATACAAAAATACACAGGGGGACCGGTCACCATGGGGTTGGACCGTCGACACCCCTTTGACCGATTGGCCCTTCAAAATCAACCGGTCTATGTAAAAATCAACCGATGTCGTGAATCGATGATGTTAAAAGTATACCTTTTCAACATCGGTTTTAAGGATACAAAAAGCGATGTTGTTATGCAACAAAGACATCGTTTTTAACCGATGTTGTTAACTTGCGATTTGCTAGCTTTTTATGAAGTGTCATCAGGTTTTGACCGATGTTGTTGACTTCTTTGAGATCGGTGGAAAATCGATGTTATAAATGATTTAACATCGGTCAGAATCGATTTTGTTCTTACAAAAATGATGTTATTGTATTGGGTTCAACATCAATTTTGGTAGAACAACATCGATTCTGATCGATGTGTTAAATCTTTTAGAAATCGCCATAAACCGATCGACCCCCATGAAATTCCCTCCGTCTGTTTTCTATTTTAAAACTCAATTCGAGACACGTTGCCCTATAGTACGACCGGTCCAACACGAGACAGAAGTGTTGTCCAATTTTTGTCGAAATTAAACTCCAAGAAATACTTTAAAAATTAGTAAAAATATTTTATATCGATCGGGAGTATTTGGACAACATTTAGAAACATTGTTTTCGTGTAAAAATATAGTTAAAAAATCATCAAAATTATGATAAAAATATTTATCTAACAAAGGCATTGTTGTACTCCTTCACTTAAAGGTACTTTGTTCTTTTACTCTAATCTTGGTGTTTTTCGGTGTTCTTTTGGTTATTTATGCATGAGATTGCACAGCTTTTCTAAATTCTTGCTTTGAAGAAAATAACATGCATATTTTCATACACATGATCAAAAATTAGTAATGGAATATAAATAGGGTTACTGGGGTATCATCTTCTTCATCACCGACTTTATTCTCATCAAAATCACCTAAATGTTCTACCACATCACACTCACTTAGAATCGCTGACTCATCACTAACTAATTCCGCAAGTTCCTCAACAAATTTATCCACATTTTCTTGAAATAAAACATCATCATCCCCATTATCATACCCCATATCATAGTCACTATTAAAAAGCTCATATGAATCACTCTCACTCTGTTCACCATCCCCACCTAAGTCAGCATTGTTCAAGACTTCATTTCATGCTCTAAACATGAATCCTAGCTGTTGACTAGGGGTACATTCACATTCATTTTCTCCACATAAATATTTATTTCTCTTAATGGAATATGCTTAATGAACCATTCCTTCCCATCAAAGATCATTATATAACAACTTAAATGAATTGCTCATCAAAATGTGGTACCTCCTAAACACATGTTCACCTATGACTTCATTTGTCAATTCATTTAGAGTAGCCAACATTATAGTATTAGCATCTACATAATCATACAAAATATGAGAACCACCAACATAGTGTGCTATAGGATCGGTTTTGAACTCACCCCCATAAGATATATCCACTGTTAGAAGATTACTGCCCGAATCTGTGAAAAAACCCAAACACCAATATCAAACAGGGCCAAAACAAACCAAATAAAAAAATTCAGAAATTCATAAAGTGACCGTGAATAAATAAAAAAAAGCCATTACTTTACTTTATTTGGGACATTGTATTCCCCATATGTCTCACCAAGAAGAAACAAACATTACAAAAAAGCAGACATGGGGGGGTCATTCTACATTTTTAAAAACAAAGTGTAGGACCACAAGAATAAAGAATCTGAAAAACAAAACCAGAAAATGGTTAGCCACTTGCCATATATATCAAGGAGGGAGGAAATTCGGACTTCTATGAGACCGAATGTGTCCCATTTCATGAAATTCTTGTATGTTCTTGAAATGTAACTTCAACTTTAAGGTTTTCTCTGAAAATGACGATTCGATGCTTGAAGAAGTGATTTTGGTTAGGGTTTTATCTTAGAAATGAGGGAGTGTTTACCAGGTTTTCTCTTCAGTGTTTTGGTGGGAATTTTCCCTCCTAATTTGGTCCTAGTCAGATAATTTTTTTATTTTTATTTTTATTTCGAAATTTTCCAAGTAAGCCTCCACATCAGCCAGTAAGCCCCTCAAGATTAAAAATCCCCAAATTGGGGTGTCACGTGCAATGCACGTGACAAATTCTCGCCACAATTGCAATTTCCGACGAATTCGGTCCTCAATGTGCGAAAATTAGAAACATACATGACCCAATTTGCTACATCAAAAAACAACAGGACCAAAAGTGCAGATCCCCAATAGTTACGGGACAAATTGTGCAATTAAGCATTTAAAAATCACCATCCATAAATAACAAAATGTTTTGCTTCAATTCATATAATTCACAGTCACCTAAAAGAATGTACAATAAATACGTGAAAAGTAGAAACACAACTTTTGTGTTTCACGTGAATAAATGAAAATAATCTTCCAATTCTTTGAAGAGTAGTAGGTGTTTGCTTGTGAATGATTTTTCATCCCTTCAATTTTTTGGACAAAATTTTGCATAAATATATGATTGCTTGTGAAAAATTCCAAAAAATACACTATTCACTTTTCACATTTTTCAAATTATCAATCACATCCATTTATAATTTAAACAAAAAAATATCACATCAACTATCATTATTATACAATCATATAACAAATACACTATTCACTCTCTGTTATTTTTGAAATCATCAATCACATCTAATTACTATTATACTAAAAAAAACTACTACGTCAACTATCATCATCACATTTTCATCTTATATACAATCACACTCTCAATATTCAATTATCCATTATCATTTTTTAAAATAACTTTTTCACACTATATATTTTCACTATAAGTGAAAGAACGGAACGAAAGATCAAGCAATGCGATTGGATATACTTTCATTTTGAAAATTTTCTTTTCGCTAGAGAATAGTGAAAAACAATTCTAATGGAAGTTTTTGAAATTTTTTGAGAGTGTGAATGGATATGTAATGATGAAAGTTTATTTGATTTAAAAATAGTAAAAATAATGATTGGATGTGATTTTTTTTTGAATAAGTGCGACATATATATAAAATGAAAAAGAGTATGCCTGATCACAGGCTGATCAGGTAGCCAAAAGAAAGCCTGGAAATAATGTCAAAACCAAACGAAATGGTCACAAGCCGACCAAATGGCTGAATGGTTGGGGCCTCGTTAAAACCTTACAAGGTAAAACCCACCATTGTGGGAAAAACCCTTGGAAGGAAAAAGAGTACCCCTCAGGAGAATTAGGCGCCTAAAATGGGAAAAGAAACCTGAAGCGGTGGCGCACTAAGTAACAAATCTATAGTTGGATTGGCCAACATAGTCATCAGTGAGGTAGTTAAGGAGCTCAGTGGGCGGGACGCCCACTATGTGCCGCACTCCATCTTCTTGCTCGCAAGTCCACGACCCGATTGCCTTCCCGAAAAATATGAGAGACTACAAGATCAATACCTCTGAGCAGATGTAGGGTTTGGCGCCAATGACTAAGATAGCGCCATGGGACCTCCATTGTTCTCTTCTCTAGTAGGTTCACCACATACATTGAATCCGATTCGAGCCATAGTTGCGTCCAACCTTTCGCAAAGGCATATTGAATTGCCCACATTGCGACGACCAATTGAGCTTCAAACGCGTGCCACGAACCACAATGATGGACAAAGCATCCTCGAAAGAAACCTCTGACTCAGGAAGACTCCGGAAGGCGTGAGGTTGCCCGCCCCGAAGCTGCCATCCGTGTTAACCTTGATCCAACTCGGGAGAGGTTTTTGCCACTGAACCTCCACAATCTTCGGAGCATGTCTAGGCCGTCCAGGAACTCGCAAATCGTGCAAGATAAATAGGTCTTGTTGATCATTGTTCATGCATCCCCGATCCAAAGATGATGATTCCACAATGAGTACCTGAAGTTGAGTGATCGCCGCCTCCAGTGTCCATATTTTGTTGTGAAAAATTAGCTCATTGCGGATATGCCAAATAATCCGGATGCATGAAATAATCGCCACACGCCAAAGGAAAGTAACCTGTCACCAAAATGAAAAGCCATCAATCGCACTATCACTCGTTGAAACTATAAGTATGAAGAGGGTGAACTTGGAAAACATGGAAGATCCAACGCCGGATATTTCTGCAAAAAGCACAAGAGACAAATAAGTGATCAACCGATTCTTCCGATGCCCTGCAAAGAACACAAACCGAAGGGCTAGTAAAACTTTCCCTAGCTCGAAGTGAATCCTGGACAGCCAATCGGTTGTGTATGGCCCTCCATGCTACCACCAATCTCCGTTCCGAGATATCTCAGTGACCAAATCCAAGAACCCCATTTAATCGCTGGCACCTGGGACGTATATGATTATAAGCTGCCTTCGAGGTGACCGAACCATCATCCGAGTTCAACCAAACTCAAGTATCTCGGGACTCAGGCGCAATCGGGATGCGCACAATGGCTCGGACCAGCTCCAAATAGGCCAGCCTCCACGAAAGGGAGGGTGAAGTGCCAGGACCCATCGTAGAAATAGTCAGAAATGCGCTGATGGAATAAGTACCTATAGTCCTCTGGGATGCCAATTCTGTCAGCTATAGAGTAACCCAACCAATTATCAATCCAGAATAAAACCTCGGAGTTGGCGCCTGGGATCTAACGAGCATCATCTAAGCAATCGAAAATGCGGGGTTTAATCCCTGTCCAAATTGAAGAAGGAATAAAGGACCGTCGAATCTCCCCATTCCTAGTAAAGTACCGTTGTCCGAGGGTTACGTATATCATCAATCCGAGTTCGTAACCTTCCAACCCAATTTCATCAAGAACGTCGTGTTGGCTACAACAATAGATCGCACGCCTGGTCCCCCTCTCGCTCCAAGGGCGTGCGACATTTATTCCAACCGACCACCACCTTCCCTTAGAATTCACATCCCCGTCCAAATGAAGTTGTGCATGGCTCTTTCCATTTGCTTGAGCGGCGTACCAGGCCATTTATAAACCATCATGGTGTGCACAAAAGAATCGGTAATCACCGAGTTAACCAGGCAAACTCTACCAACAAGGGAAAGAGACGAGCCTTTCCATCTTCCTCGAATTTGACTTATCTTGTCAAATACAAAAAAATCCGCGACCTTGGGAGCGCTTTAAAGATTGGAGCGCCTAAATACACATGGTAACGCCCGGATGGATCCCCAAAATTTGTTGCACCCTCCCACGGACATAAGACGAGACCTTTGAACCAAAGTAAACCTTGGATTTACGTGGATTAAACACTTGACCAGAGATATCCGCATAATGAGTTAGGATCTCGAAGCAAGACCGGGCATTTGTAGAAGACGCCCCACACATGATGACAATATCGTCCGCATACAAGATAGATGATGGAAAGACAATACCTCTCGCGCCGTGAAGGAAGATAACCGAGATCGATCCATCGCCGCAAAGAATAAACCGACCCGGAACCTCTCCGTAATACAAAACAATAACGGTGATAAAGGATCCCCTTGTCTGACTCTTCTGAAACAGGGAAAACAACCCACCGGCGTCCTATTCAACAGCACTGAAATCCTGGCCGACCGAAGAACCACCTCCACCCAACGCACAAAGATATCTGAAAAACCGAGGCGGCGCAAGATAGATAGTAAGAAATCCCACCTCAATGTGTCAAATGCCTTCCGGATCATGTTCGAATCCGTGCGACCCTGTAAGACAATAAACCCTTCGGACACCATGGCAATACAATCATGTATCTGTCTGCCAGGGATAAAACCAAACTGAGTCGGAGACAAATAATCTGCAATAATCAAGCCCAAACGCGTAGCCAATATCTTCATGATGATCTTGAAAAGGAAATTGCTCATAACAATCGGGCGGAAGTTTTCAATGACATTAGCATCCTTAGTCTTTGGGATGAGCGCCATGAAACGGCATTCAATCTCGAGAGGTAGTGACGAATTGCAAGAAAAAGCGAGCACCGCAATACCTCAACGAGATGACATCCCAGAAATGATTGGATGTGACTGGTAGTTAGAAATGTGTGAGTGAGTGAATAGTGAAATTTATGTGAGAATGTGTAATAATGATTAGTTTTTTGTGAAAAAAATGTGTAGATGTGATTGGTGAAAGAAAAAATGAGAAAAAGTGAAAGTGAGAGAATAGTATATTTTCTGAAACTTTTTATAAACAATCGCATGTTTGATCAAAAAAAATTCTCCAGCGGAACAAGAATGAAATCTCGCTCATATCCAATCGCAGCCTAACTCCCTAAGGTTTTAGGATTAATCCATCTGGAGTAAAAGTAGTTTGGTAAGGGTATTGGCGACAAAGTAATGTCCTTGGCTTTAAGAAAGGAATATATACAGAAAATGTGCAACTCTTGCTCCATGCAATATTAATTACTTTACCCAAATATGTGAAGTTGGCTGGTTGTCTCGTCACAATCCCCACAGGAATAAATCTAGTCCAAGGCATTATTAACACCATCAATCCATCTCACCAGTATTTGCTTCAATTGTGAGTAAGGCACATACGGTGTGGATTTCATGGGAGCTAGCTTCATTCAACTGAGCTTATAAATAAATAATATAATATAATTGTTTTGAGTTCAACCATCAAATTAAAAAGGGTTTCCGGTCGATCCTCACTAATATTATTTATTTAATTGATCGAAGTGAGCTTTTCAAGAAGTAAAGAAAATGGAAGAAAAGCAATGGGTTATCAAAATAAACAATGAGCTAAAGATGATGTACTTAAATAGTTCAGTAGAGTCATCATCACAATATTGGAGCAAACAATCCATCTACAGAATTCCTGCGGCCTGCGTTACTGATGTGAAGCAGCAGAGAGCTTACTACCCACGCACATAGTGTCAATTGGACCCTATCACCATGGCAAGCATACTTTAAGTTTAATGGAGGGGCACAAGCATCGAGCTCTACTTCACTTCCTCAGAAGAGCCAATAAACCTGTCGCCAGCTTTGTCGAAGCCTTGGTTCCACATGTGGATGATCTCAGAGATGCATATGATCAATTAGACCCAAAGTAGCAGCAAGATACTGATGGATTCTTGGAGCTTATGATTGTGGATGGCTGTTTCATCTTGGAAATATTACGAGCCACCACCACCACTACGTGTGACGATTATGCTGACAATGATCCTATCTTCAGCACCCATGGCAAGCTCTACATTTTTCCGTATCTAAAGCGTGACATGTTGATGCTCGAGAACCAGATACCCATGCTGCTTCTTCACAAACTTGTGTCCGTTCAAAACCTCATACACAAAGACGACAAGGAGTTAATTACAAAACGTATCCTCGACTTCTTTTCTCAACCAATATCCGCCAAGAATCTCCAGGATTTCGGCAAATGCTTGCACATACTAGACCTGTACCGAAAGAGCTTGCTTCTAGAAGAACCCAAGCAGAAACCAACGAAATTATATAACAAACAGAGCAGAGGAGGAGGAGATGAGATCATCCGCTCAGCCACAGAGCTGAACGAGGCTGGAATTCGTATAAAGACCAGCAAATTAAAAACAAGCCTAAAAGCCATCTCATTCCGAAATGGAGTCCTCAGGCTCCCTCTTATAATCGTAGATGACTCACTCGAATCCTTGTACCTTAACCTGATAGCTCGTCAGGGCAGGGAATGAGGTTACTTCTTACATCTTTTTTATGGACAGCATAATTGACAGTGCACAGGATGTGAGCCTCCTGCACTCGTGTGGAGTCATACAAAAGGCGGTCGGTAGCGACAAAGCCGTGGCTAACTTATTCAACTCGCTGTCCAAGGATATAACGCTCGACCCAGATAGCAGCTTGGACAGGGTTCATAAAGAGGTCAGTGCTTATTGCCAGCAGAGATGGCATCGATGGAGAGCTTATCTCTGCCACAATTACTTTACTAATCCATGGGCTATTCTCTCTTTCATTGGAGCTATTTTCCTTTCGGTCCTCACCATTATTCAAACTGTCTTTACTGTCTTAACTTACTTTTGTCCTCCACGTTCTACATAATTATTATTTATAACTCCATTGTCCATGCAATTGTGGTAATTAATAAGCACAACCTGTTGTGCAGCTTGCATGGTTTTCTTCAGACTCTGCATGACTTAAACTTTGTGTTTTTTTCTTCTGCGAGCTTGCAAGTAAGTTGGGTTTTGATTGACTAGAAAATTCTTGTCTTTTTCTTTTTGTGTGTGCACTTTTATTTTCTCAATTTCCATTTATTTTATACGTTAGACACAGGTTGGGTCGATGCTATTATAAGGCTCTGCTTGGATTCATATAGACTTGGATCTGAGTATGGATCTCAATTGAACGAATTTGAAACACCTTTAATTTAAAATCCACATATAAACTATGCGATTTTTGCATTTTACCATCTAAATTAATTTCTTTTATACTTTACCATACAAACTATACAAGTTTTGCATTTTGCCCTATAGCGGTCATCGCCGGCGGAATATTCCCTGAATATTCCGGCACGTGCCCTCCACGCGAGGGCAAAATCGCCTTTACTTAAAATTCAAACAGAAGTAGTTACAATTTACCATCTGAACTTTGTTAAAATTTCACTTTGCCATCGAACTTTACGCAATTTTCACTTTGTCATACCAATTTAAGAAAATTAAAAAAATATATGTGTATATACATTTATTTATCTTATTTAATACATAAAAAACAAAAATAAGTTTAAACCATATTGTGAGAGAATCGAAATAGAAAACTTAGGATATACAAAATTTACTTTTATATTATATATATTCTCGTATATATTACTTATTTTTGCATTATAATTTATTTTTTGCATACTAAAATTAAAAAATATTAAATAGATATTATAATTATGATTACAATATTTATTTTCTTTTATTTATTTATTTTTTTTGTAAAATTTTGATTTACCAAAGTACAGACCGAAATACAAAAAAAAAGTATGGTAAAAGTTTGAGCGAACTTATTAGTTTGGTACAATATTCAAGACACGATCGTCACTGTATTTTCTCTTCAATTATGGTTTTTGTTCGTTCACCAAATATCGATTGAGTTTGACCTCTACTTGTAAGAGTATGAGAGCAATGTAGTGTGGTAATCAACCAAAATTGTCTCACAAGAAACATTTAGCCAAGCATGTAATTATTTGAATTTATGAATAACAAAAATAATTCTTTAATACAAAAAATTAGTTTTCAATATGCAATTAAAAATCGAACTAAGAATCAAAAGTACATATCTAAAGCAACATCACATTATAAAATTGGGTGAAATTAATATGAAATTTTTCTAAACCTTAGAACAATTCAAAGACGTCTAAACCACCAAAAACAAATCGATATCAATGATATTTGTACCCACCTTAATCATAAACCTAAACCCTAAAATAATAATATTGATAGTATGTTTTACTAAGTTAAATATTAATTAAAATTTTCTTTTACGAATAAAAATTTAAAATAAAGATAAATAAATGTATATACATATAATATTTTTAATTTTTTTAAATTGATATGGTAAAATGAAAATTGTGCAAAGTCCAGATGGCAAAATAAAATTCTTAACAAAGTTCAGATGGTAAAGTGTAACTACTTCTATTTGAATTTTAGGAAAAGATGCTTTGCCCTCACGTGGAGGGCACGTCTTAGGAATATTCGGAGAATATTCCACCTGATTACCACTATAGGGCAAAGTACAAAACTTATATAGTTTGTATGGTAAAGTGTAAAGAAAATTAGTTCATATAGTAAAGTACAAAAAACCGCATAGTTCGTGGGGTTTAATATTTTTTCCTCTATTTTAAAATTTATTGTTTCGTTTTATATATATTTACCCGATATATATATATATATATATAGGATATGGATCAAATGGGTCCTCCCATTTGGGTTGAGTTAATCATTATAGTTAATCCATACTTAGCGACTAAAATTAAGTCGTAGTCGACCAAATTAACTAACAACTAATTCAAATATTGGACGAGTATCTAAATAACAATAGTAGTCTGAATAATCTCAGAAAGTCATTATTCAATCTTAGTGAACAATAGCCATCATAACTTAGAGAATACTTGTGGTAACATCTAGTCGAGATCCTATAATAGTCACATCTTTAACGTATCTTAACCGTGATACTTAAACCACAAGTCAAATTCCCTTACTTAAGTTTGTACAAGTATTTGGGAATGAATAACACAAGGGTACTATCATCGATAATTATACTCAGTGAGTTCCCTACTATCTTTTTCCCAAAGTAATATCATTAGGTATCTAGATCTCATAATATATCACATCCAAAACATATACTTATCAAGAGATAACCTTATATCCTTCAAGTCTCATCATATCAGGCATTATAATCTTCAAATCATGGATTTTCTAAATCACCTAACATACAAACCGAGGAATATCCGGATATCTTAATACTATGACAACCCAAAAGAGTTCAAATATTCATCCAAGATTTTAACTTAGGTCATCTAGTAGTGGTGCTCAATCCAAGCGGAGAGGACCTATCCTGGGTCGCCTCGGTGTAAGTTTCCTCCTTACAAACCGAGCTTTGATACCATAAACCATCACGCCCCAAAATGGAAGCAGTGACACAATTTACCAAACTTATACCCGGTTTTAACTATCCTCCAACATACATCAATATAACGCATAAATACGGGAATAACTAAGTCGTAGTATGGTTGCGGCGGAATCCAGAAAAAATAAAATACAATGCAATAATTGTTTCTGCCGGGTCCTACGCCCGCTATTACAACAAATAAGTCCAAGGTCTAAATCATCACAAATAAAGTCCATTGTCTTAATAAAATCCATAATACAATACTGAACAGCGTGTCTTGGGATCCATCGTCACCAAAGATCCCGATACGATCCTTCATCTTCCGGTTGATAAAAGAGGTGGGGTGAGAACAAAAATCCTCAGTGGGTGGGTGCCGGTGTGCGAGTGTGGCTCATTTTTATGCACGGAAAATAGTTTCATGGAAATCAATGCATGAGAGTGCATATGACTTTGTTTCGTTGTTTGTAGAAAGATTTCCGTTAGCCATTATGTTAGATTGGTCAGATTCAGTCAAGCATTAATATTGTCTTATTAATATTTACTTTCACTTTCAATTCGATAAGACCGTAGCCAATACCCCACTTCACTTGGATAGGGCCGTAGCCGATATCCCACTTGGATAAGGCGTGAGCCAATATCCCACTTCACTTGGATAGGGTCGTGGCCGTTATCCCACTTAATTTGGATAAGGCCGTAGCCAATATCCCACTTCACTTGGATAAGGTCGTAGCCAATATCCCACTTCACTTGGATAAGGTCGTAGCCAATATCCCACTTCACTCTTCCAAGTACTATCTTGCTCGTTTAAAAAATTTGATAAAATCAGGTTAGCAAGTCCTGAGTGATCTTGGTCACGCAATATCCTAGTATTTATTTCAAAAACAAAACTCGCGGTCTACTTATCGAGCGAATAATCTAGCCGATTTAATATTCGGTTCAGTGCATTATGTTCAAGCTCGCTATTTTTATTAGATAAGTATGAAATACATATCTTAAAATATTTATAAGGTAACCGAGTTAGAAAATTTCAACTTCAAGTTCCTTATCAAATTTTAAAAATAAAAATTATTTTTACTAAGGAGAACATTCTCTTACCGGGTTCTAAAATTCATTAAGTTTCAATTACGGACTCGGAAAAGGGTAAAGTCAGTTCCAAAAATTTTTAAATTCCCAGAGGGTTATATTTTCCAGAGGCTCGAGACAGATTTTATAAAATTTGCAGATTCGCCCTCTAGTTTCCAAAAATTTCGATTTTTGACTTGATATTTTAAAATTAGGTAAATCTTAAACCGGGAAGAATTTTGAGGTGATTCTAATTTTGAAATACTTCTTTGGGCAGTAATAAGTTTTAACTAAAACAGTTTTGAAAATTTCTAAAGTTAGGTACCTCATTTTCACAAATTATAATTTTGGCCCAAAAGCGATTTTTTGTCGTTAAAGTCTCGTTTCAAGTCGGATGGTTATGAAATTTGAAATAAAAGTTTAAAATATCATATGAAATAAATCTGCAAGTTTTTGAGATACCTTGACTTCCCTAGTTTCGAGAATTACAATTTTGGTCCTTTAAGTTTTATAATTTTACATTTTAATATCAAACTAGTTCCTTATTGTATTTTCTTCCCCGGAAGGGGTCCCAATCTTTCAAGTCACTTCATATATGAAATTTATATATTATTGGGTCTAATATTTCGAAGTTTTGGAGGTGGCTTCCATAGTTTTTCATATTTATACTTTTGGTCCAATATTTCACAATAATTGCAAAAATAACCCAAGCTTCGATTTTTCTTGCACAAGTTACAAGTACAGAATTCTGATAATATATACAAATTATTTTAAACATTTCTAAAATATATTTGAACATTCATAGCATCATAAATCATAAAAGCATAATGATGAGCAATTTTATCAACATTTTATGCAAGAAAAATATCATACTCATCTTTTTATTTTCTCAAAATTTCATTAAAACATAAATCTCATAAATAATTAATAAAATTCATAAAATATCATATTATCACATGAACATGCATTTTGTGCACTCGTAAAAAGAATGATGCATTTTTGTAGAAATATTTTCCGCCAACCTCGTAGTAATTTTTCGGGTTGTGGTCAAAATAAAGATCTTCTCAAGAATCCAAGCTCTTGGTTCTAATACTCAAAGTTCAGACCCTAAATGTCACCATATTCATACTTTGGTATTAAAATTAAGGTCTCAAGTCTAAGGAAAATATCATAAAATAAATGGGTTAATTCTTACCTTAATATCCTCAAGTAGTCTCCAAAATGAATTTCTCTCTTCAAGCTTCTAACCTCAACTTGAACTTGTATAGGTCAGCCCCTAAGCTCCAAAAATTCATATCCTTGAGTCAAAAATTAATTCCTCAAGTTGTCAAGAGGAAAAATACTAAGCCACAATTTTTATCACCTTAAAAATATGTAGTCTTGAATTTCCACTTCAAGCTTGTGGTCAAGTCTAGGTCTCTTAATTCTTCATGAAACATTTTTCTAGGAGTACCTCAACAAAATGATTCATCAAGTTAGGAATTGGAGGTATATTTTGGGGTTTCAAGAGAGGTAAAAATGAAAATGGAAGAAAAAATCTCCTTACCTTACTAGAAATTTTCAGTCCCTTAGGATTTTTTTCTTTTTGGAAGTGTGTCTTGTGTTATCTTGCTCAAAGATGAAATGAAGGGAGGTTGGATAGTTGAATAGATAGAACAAAATTTTGGATTCCCCCTACTATAGCATATGGCCGAATTATTGGTAAGAAGGGGGATTTTTATTTATTTTTTTTTCTTTTGAAGTATAAAAGTTGGCCTACTATTTGTGGGTTAACAAAACAAAAAGAAAAAAAAATTGGAAGAATTCCCTACCTTAAGCACTATGGCAGAGAGAGAGAGAGAGAGAGAGAGAGGGAAGAATTCCCTACCTTAAGCACTATGGCAGAGAGAGAGAGAGAGAGAGAGAGGGAAGAATTCCCTACCTTAAGCACTATGGCAGAGAGAGAGAGAGAGAGGAATTGTTTTTATTTCTTTTTGTTGTCTTGTTTTGAATTTTTTTTTTTAATTACATAGTTGGATCAATAGGTAGGCTTTATAAATAAATAAATAAAAAAAAACAAATTGACTATTCCCTACAAGTCTCGGCCGAATGGTGGAAGGTAGGTGATTGAATTTTTGTTTTGTTAATTGATGGTGTAGTGGGATTAGTAGGATAATTTAAAAATGTTGTAGGTTAAATAAAATGAAACAACTTCCCCACTTTACTCAATAAGGCCGATTTTGGGGGAAGAATTATGTCAATTTTTTTTTTGTCCCAAAATAAAATCTTGTTGAGAGATATAAAATAATAAAGGAATAATAATAATAGGACAAAAAAATGAGTTAATTTCCCCATTTAAGAGGTAGGGTCGAAAATAAGGCATAGGAAAAAAAATGTTTTCTTTTCCTTTTTTTTAAAAAAAAAATTGAGAAAAAATAAAATGTATATGTATTCATTAATAAACATTTAGAAGATTAAAATTAAGGATGTGAAATAACAATGGTGTATTTCAAAAATAATAAATAGGAAGTTAGTTAGGAATGTATTATAGGATAAATTGAAATATTTTTATAAGGATTGGAATGTACTCCTAAAATTTTAAGGGATCCAATAATACTTAACGTCATCTATAGTTGATCACGAATTAATACTTGAGGAAGAATACGACCGGTATGCTCGAAATAAGGAAAGAGTAATCGTCATTGGAAGAAATTAAATATTTGAGTATCATATCTCATCTATAATAGATATTGTGACACTTAGCCAATATTTTGTCACTATACATCATCGTATAATGTGTTGAAAAATCGAGGCCTCACGGGTTTTATATTTATTTTTTTGTTTCAACAACTAAGAAGGGTAGGGTGGTCATTTTACAAAATAGAATCGGATCCTATTCCGTAAGACGGATCCCGAGCCCAACCCGCGCCCTGTTATTTAGAAAAACAAAATCGTTTTTCTCCACATGGGAATCGAGCCGCGTCCTGTATAGACACAAGGTGGTATTCTACCACTACACTACTTTTGCTTGTTGTCCAATTTCGATATAACAATGTATATAAAATCATTCATATATACGTCGATAATTAAAAAAATTAAAAATGCCTCTAAATGCAAAGGCTAAGAATCGAAACCAAGTCTATTAAAAACATAATACATTATCTCAATAAATGAATACTTATAAAAGTGTTACTTTAACTACATCATATTTATTTTTTATTTTTCCTCTTTATTTTTTCCTAGTTTGTAAATCGTATTAAGAAATCGATACTTTATCTCAACAAACGTATACTTTTATTTATTAAAGTGTTACTTTAACTATATCGATATCATATTCATTTTTTATTTTTCCTTCTTTCCTTCATTCCTAATTTGTGACTATATTAAAAAATATGATACTTTATCTCAAAAAATTGATACTTTAACATGTAAAAGTGTTACTTTAATCATTATATATATATATATATATATATATATATATTGTAATATATTCATAATTTCGACTATATTAAAAAATATGTTACTTTATCTCAAAAAAACAAATACTTTTATTTATAAAAAGTATTACTTTAACTCTATCATATTTATTATTCATCTTTCATTGTATTGAATTCATAATATTAGACTATATTAAAAAATATAATACTTTATTCCAAAAAATAGATATTTTAACTTTTAAAACATGATATTTTGTCTCGAAAAATATATACTTTTACTCGTAAAGGTGTTATTATAACTCGATATATTTATTTTTCATTCAATGTAAGGTAATCATAATATGTGGCTATATTAAAAATGATACTTTATCTAAAATAAGCGATACTTTTTCTCATAAAATCATTACTTTAACTAGGAAGAAACAAAAAAAGCGACAAGTGGCTTTGACCCCACGGACCGGTCAACAGGATCCGCAGTTAGTAGGATCCGTCTTACGGACTGAGACCCGCAAGACGGTCCTACATGAGTTTTGCCATTGAGATTTGATGATATCTCAATCACGTTCAATTTTCTTTCCTCTTTCACGCAACACGTGCTTTCAGTTTTTGAGTAGCCCATATCCCTCATATTCACGTTTTTTTTTCTCCAGCGTATTCTGTTGTTAACTGCTTATGTAATATAATTATGTTGCATGTGTAGTATAAACCATATTGCATGTGTAATTAAATCATATATGTATTGCATATTTGTTGCTTATGTAGTATAGGGTTGTTGCTTATTACTTGCTTATGTAGTTAATGTATTTGTGTTGCATATGTAGTGTATATACGTTGATTATGTAGTATGGGTTTGTTGCTTATGACTTGTTTTTGTAGTTAATGTATCTGTGGTGTATACGTAGTGTATATTCGTTGCTTATGTAGTATAAGCTTGTTGCTTATGTAGTATGAGTTTGTTGCTTATGACTTGCTTATGTAGTTAATGTATTTGTGATGCATACGTAGTGTATATTCGATGCTTATGTAATATAGGCTTGTTGCTTTGTAGTATGAATTTGTTGCTTATGACTTGCTTATGTAGTTAATATATTTGTGGTGCATACATAGTGTATATTCGTTGCTTATGTAGTATAGGTTTGTTGCTAATGTAGTATAGGTTTCTCGCTTATGACTTGCTTATGTAATTAATATATCTAAAAGCACCATGACACATCCATACAAGCAACAAATTACATCTTCATAAGCAACATTCGAACTGTAGTCGAGCTCTAGTAACTATGATGAATTGTCTGCAATTTTTTTTCACACAGTAGTGCATTGAAGAAGAAAGAGGAAGAATTTTCTCACAGTAGTGCGTTGAAAAGGATGGAGGATGAGGATTTGTTCACGTTGAATTTGCTTTGAGATTTGGAGAGATTGCGTGATCACAATCTGAATCCTGTTAATATTGAGTTGTTTTGAAGGATGACTAATTTACCCCTGTGTTTAATTAACGAGCTTGTAATTTTTAATTTTGCCTCTTAAATCGCAGCCCTTGAAATAATTAGATATATAGTTAGGATTGGTCCCTATGGACTCATCCTATGAGGTGGTTTTATATAACCCTCTCACTATAAAATATATTTAAAATCCATCGGGACTCGCGTATCTAGGAATAATCAAGTATTTGAAGAAGAGATTAGGGGAACAAGAAATAAATATGAAAACTGTTGGTACCCGGAAGTGAATGGTAAATTTCTGAACAATGAAAAGTGTTGTCAAAACAATTAATTGACTAAGTAATGTATCGACCAATTATATTATTGAGCTATTGATTTTATTACTTGAACTATAGACACTTTGATGGTTTGGTACCTCACGTTTGCGATTCACCAATTTAATACCTATATTTCACGTTTTTTTCTTTATAAGTTGGTACCTATTCACTTGAAAGAACAAAAACGCTTCCAAGAATATTTTAAAACAAAATTAATTAACATTAAAAATGATTAATTAATTTTATTATTTAATTAACTTTTAATTAAAATCATTAAATTTTAAAATTAAAAAATTAAATTAAATTAATTATTTTTTATGATTTAAAAATTCAATTGAAAAACTAATTCAAAATAATATATTAATAAAAACTTACTTTAATTTTATTATTTACTATCTTAATTTTATTTTTAAATTATTTAACTTCCATTTTTATTTTTATATTTAGTTAGGTAAACTATATTTTCTTTTCAATTAATTAATTTTAATTTACTTTTACTTGATTTACTAATTTAATGTATTTAATCTTAATTTTTATAAAATTCATTAATTCTTTTAGAAATTTCTTTTTATTTTTATTTTTTATTAATTAAATTAATTTAATTTTAATTTGTTTTATTTATTTTCAAAAAATATATAAAGTTTAATTATTTTTCTCGGGGTTGTTTTTGTACGTACTTTATAAGTGAATAGATACCAATTTTAAAAAAAACGTAAAATATACGTACTAAATGTGTATTTATATAATGTTTAAAATATATATAATATAAAATATATTTGAATTATATATGATCGAGTTCGAATTAGCTACACGAATTCGAATTCAAATACAAATATGAATCGATGTCCGAATCAAATTTACCCGAATATTAAAATATGAATATAAATCGATATTTGACGACTTAAAAGTCCTACTCATTCGAATCACGTATAGATTTCAAGCAGAAAATCCCAGTTCTGACGGATTTGGTACTGAAATCCCATATTTTAGTAGATATGGGTGTTTTTGCCAAAATGATTCATATGGCACCAAATTTCCATCACCTGCGACCAAAATTGCAATTTCCCCTACTTAAATTAACTTATAAGGATATCTTTTGTCAAAAATATTGTTAATTGACATCACGTTTTGAACTCATCCAATAATAATAGAAACCAGTCTTGAGAGGATATTAATATTAATATATCAATAGAATTTTCACTATATATCGTACTAAAAAATAAATATATAAACGAAATATTTTTTTTCCAATTAATACAAATTTTACTAAATAATATAATTTAGGGTACACTACAAAAGACACACTTGAGTTTTAGTCCAATTAAAAAAGAATCTAACTATCTTTTATAATCGAAAACACCTTTTTGATATTTTTTTATATTTTAAATTACCTGTTGAGAATATTAATTAAGAAAAACCTCCTAATTGAGGATATTTATTAAGAAAATAATGGAGCAAATATCCCTAATACCCTAATGAATATTTGTAATTTTAAAAGACAATCGGTTTTTTTTCCCTGTAATTACCTTTATAATTTAAATTGACAATTTCACGTATAATACAGTATACTCATAAAATAATTGAGTATTTATTTTTAGCTAAATGAGGTATATATAATAAAAAAGAAAAAATTAATGGTGTTGTTTACAATGCCAAACAGCTAGCATAAATAGAACGGAGAAAATCATAAGGAGTTAAGCCTAGCAATAATGGAAATAAAGGAACCCAGGTCACAAGCCGATCCGGTAACTAAACGGGAGCCTCGTTAAAACTCATCTTTCGGCACACAACATCTAGCCCAACTAACAGCGACGCTCCCTTTCTTGTTGATGTCTCCAGACCAAATAAAATTCCGAATCGCCGATATCATATCATTGAGAAGAGAAATGAGCCATTTATAGATAAGCACTGAGTAAACAAACGAGCTAGTGATAATAGAATTAACCAAAGTAATCCTTCCTGCTTGAGATAAAGAACTACCCTTCCAAGTACTGAATTTGCACAAGATTTTATCGAATATAGGCTTAAAAATCAGAACTTTAGGCACTCCTTTGAACAACGGAACCCCAAGATAAATAATTGGAAAAGAGCCCTTCGAAATCCGTAAATGGCATTAGATTCTCATAATAAGTCTATTAGAAGTAGAATCGCTGAAGTAAACCTTAGACTTACTAGGATTAAATATATTATTATACGTATAAAAAAATGCAGAAAACGACAAAATAAGAGAAGAAAAAGACTCAATATTTTCTTATAGAAGATGTTCTCTCATTTAAATTAATAATATAATTTATAATTTAAAAGACAACAAATTTGAAATATTTGAAATTTAAAAGAGAGCTAAGTAATTCAAATATCAATGATTCTATCTATACTATCTTTTAAATTTATTATCTTTTAAAAATATTTTTGGTTTATATGGTGAAAAGCAGATTCGCTTTTATATAAAAACGAGTTGGATATTAGAGTAAATGATTGGAAAATAGTGTTTAAAAACTTTTTATATATTATATTGAGGATTCTATCGACCAATTTATTTTTTAATCACTTATGATTGATGTTTTTAATTTTATTTTGTGACACTAAAACTTTAATTTTGGACAAATCACGTGTAATATACGGGTGTTTTCTAGTAGGTTCTAAAATCAATCATTATTTAGGCAAAAAAAGTCCCCATTTAGTTTAGATTCAACACTAAGAGGTACAAAATAGAGTAATTGCCACACTTGCCCCACTTTCCAGTAAAAATACCACAAAAATGCTCTTATCACTTTTATACTCATTTTTTTTCCTTTTTTACACTCCTTCATATTTTTTTGGTAATTGTTACGTTTTTTTTTTCTTTTTCATTTTGTTCCTGTATTGCTTCATATGTTATATATGTTGTTTCGATATTGTTTAAATTTGTTTTTTTGTTGTTTCTATGTTGTTTCGATGTTTAAAAAAATCTTTTACCTATGTTTTATGTTGATTTTTGTTCACATATTATTTTGTACATTGTTTCTATTGTTTCTGTGTTGTTCTATAATTTTTTTAATGTTGTTCTAATAATTTTTGTTGTTGTTTCCATGTAGTTTTCAATGTGTAAATACCGTATTTACCTATTTTTAAGCTTTTTTTTATTCATGTGGTGTTTTAAATATTTTTTATATTGTTTCTGGGTTGTTTCCATACCGTTTTTAATGTTGTTCTGATGTTTCTTTGTTGTTTCCACTTAATATTCGATGTTTAAATACAATTTCTACCTATTTTTAAGCTCTTTTTGTTCATATGGTGTTTTCTATATTGTTTCTGGTTTGTTTCTATATTATTTTTTGGTTGTTTCCATGTTTTTTATGTTTTCATGCATTTGATCAAAAGTTGAATTGTGTTTTTTTATTCATGTTGTTTCTATATTATTTTCAGTTTATTTGGTTTTAATATGTGTTGTTTTATGTGTATATTTCTTGATTTTTTATAAGATTTCGAGTATAAAATGGATTATGTAACGGGGGCAAAAATTTATTTTGTCACTCAAATTTTATTAAAATAAATATGTTCGAAATAATCTTGAAACAACAACGTAAAAAAGTCCGAAAAACTTGGTCCAAGCGTAAATTTATCCAAAAAAAGAGAATAAAATAGTCCACAAATCTTCGTAAGTCCAAGCGCTACGATAATCTAGAGGGGGTGAATAGATTATCTCCATCTTTTCGATTTCGCCCTCTTTTTCGGATCAATTACGCCAAGACAATAATAAAGGTGCGGAATGTAAACAACACGTGTCGATTTATAGAGGTTCAACCCACCTAGGGCCTAATCCTCTACCACCCCAAGATCTCCTGGATGGATTTCAAAAAGAAAAAGATTTTATTAATTACCACAATTAATACAATACCTTACAACATCACCTTGAAGAGCACCAAACTCTTCTACAACACCACCTTTGAGATTACCACAATCTCTCTTGAAGATTACCACAATCTCCAATGAAAGACCTTGTGAAGATTACCACAATCTTCAACCTTGAAGAATACCAAATTCTTCAATACCTCAAGAGCACCACACTCTTGAAACACCTATCACCTAGATCACCCAAGTGTATTTTTTCCACAAGGATGTCTTGTGTTGAATGATGACAAAATCAAGATTACAACTCAATAATGAATATTACAATTTGAGTGCAAGTGTAATCAAGAAATAAAGCCTAGACCTCAAGATGTGAACGTGAAATACTAAGGCTATAAATGCAACAAGAGTGTTGAATATGAAAGCTTGGAAATTTGCGATTTCTTGTTGTGTATTTGCTTGTGTTGTTATATTTTGTGTCTTCAATTCATCCTCTATTATAGGAGAGTCTTCACCAACATAGGCTCCCAACATAGGCTCCTTCTTCTTCACTTTTGTCTACAAAAAGAGGATCACAAGATGTAGAAATATTGTACAAAATTGAAAAGCAAATCTTCTTTGTCAAAGAATTCAAATTATAATTTTCTTTGTCACAAAATAGCATAGAGCGACCGGTTGCCTGTTTAAGATTTCAAACGTTTGAAAAAGAAAGTGGGATCCAGTGCAGTGTCGTCGGGGGTCGACCAGGTCGACGGGTGGTGCGGCCGGTCGGCCCCTGGACCGGTCCCTCTTGATTTTCTTGACCAGTGAGTTCTTTCAATTTTGAGTTCTTCAGTCTGGATCGACGATATAGGGCGACCGGTCGACCTCAATATTAAATGTTGTCCGATTTTTATCAAAAATAAACTTCAAGAAATACTCCAAAAAATAGTAAAAATATTTTAAATCACTTTGGAGTATTTTGACAACATTTATAAACATAGTTTTGGTGTAAAAACCAATTTAAACAAAACCATCAAAAAGTGTTGTCCATTTTTATCGAAAAATAAATTCTAAGAAATACTCCAAAAATTAGCAAAAACATTTTAAATCATTTAGGAGTATTTGGACAACATTTATTATCATTGTTTTTGTATAAAAACTCATTTAAACATAATCATCAAAATCTTGATAAAAATATTTATCTAACAAACTCCCCCCTTTTGATGATTACAAACCAAAACAATTTTAGGAAGTTGATTTTAAAACAAAACTAATTTTCCGGTATAAAACATCAAACCATTACAAGCAAGATTTATCATAAGTACAAACACACAAGGATAGGAGCAAATATTTTTCAAAATCATTTTTGCACAAGCTCCCCCTATCAATATGCATATCAAGAACAAGTATACAAGCAACAACTAAAAGCTTAAAGCTTAGCTTTTACAACTTAAGCTTGAATATCATGAGCTTATAAGCTCCCCTGTCACAAAAGCATCATAAGTCAAGTATAAAAGTCCATAATACATCACATGGACCAAGTATAATCCATAGCTTTTGGCTTTTAAGAGCTTTAGCTTATAGTTTTTCTTGCGAGCTTATTTACGCTTCTTTGAGCTTATGAGCGTTTTTCTTGTTTCTCCCCTTTGGAATCATCAAAAATAATGTTAGCACGATAAAAACATCATATAATTATATCAAAGTGCGCAATTTTATAGATTTATCGAGCATATTGAGCATTTAAGCTTAAATTCGAATAAAAGGGAAAATATTGCTCATTTGATTTGTAAAAGCTCATTTGATTGATAAAACAAGATCTTTATAAACTTATAAGACTTTTCAAATCAAGAGAATCATGTAGGTGATGAATTTTTCATTGAAATATTTTGTCGAACACTTGGCGTGTGTCGAATAAAACAAGAGAAATGTAACGCCTTTGTGATTCGTTTAAGCCAAAAATTTCATCACCAATTTCAATACCACAATATACATTCATCATCAATCATCATAAACAACATATTAATACAAGAATTTCAACAATATATCAAGATACAAGCACATTCTCAAGGGTTCAACCCAATTGAGATTAAAAGGAGAAATTCTTACCATCTAATCGGTAAAGATGAACAATGATGATGATAATCGAGCCTCATGAAGTCCAAAATATAAAATGTATGCAATAAAATAAATTTGAAGTGAAATTTGTGTGAAAAGTGCGTAGGGGACGAAAAATGGACAAAATGAGCCAAAATGGCTGAAACTGAAAACATAAACGATTTAAACCATAAAATGGTGAGGGGCGACCATTGGGGGGTGGGCGACCGGTCAACGTCATGGGCGACCGTCGGCCTTCCCCAACCAACCCAAGATGTTCTTTTCGTTTCTAAAATCCAAGTTTTTAACCAAAAATTCGATTTTTCGCCCTAAGTTTTAAAAGCGTGCAAAATGCAATCATAGACCTCATTCAATATGCATTATGCCTAACCGAGCTCGTATTGACGCAAAAGTCTCGGAAGATAGCAGTTTTGTAAAAATGTCCGCTAATTGATCTTGAGATGGTACAAAAGATATCTCAATTTTTCGTTTTGAAACACAATCCCTTAGAAAAATATATCGAATTTTAATATGTTTAGTTTGAATATGACGAACCATATTTTGAGAAATTGTAATCACCGGACTTGTTATCCCGAAAAATAATAATGTTTTAAAACTTTGGATAAACAAGTCATAAGAAGAAGTGCCTTACAAATATTTTGAAAATTTATTTTAACGGCACTTTAAAGAGATTCGTTGGGATTGCTTTAAGTCGAGCATATAGACATAAGGCATATAGAATGTCGAGTCTAAGGAATAATAAACGAATGAACATACCTCAAATTCGTTTGTCAATGCCTACTTCAACCTTTTGTCAATTTTCGCATTTGTAGCCATATAGGTTGAAATAGTTCTTTCTTCTTCAATGTCTCACTTCTTCTTTTGAGTGTGGAATATAATCACCTTCTTGGCATTCCAATGATCAAATTTGAGCTCCTCTCATTATCTTGCATCAACTTAGAAAATAACTTGCACAATAATTCATTAGTAGCACCACAAATGATATCATAAATTTGTACAAGTAAACAATCTTGCCCTTTTTCAAAAACAAAGAGAGTAGTATAAACTTTACCTTTTGTAAAACCATTTAGCAAAAATAGCTAAATCTATCATACCATATACGGGGTACTTGATTTAAACCATACAAGGCCTTTTATAAAAATCATTTGGCCTAGAAAAATTTTAAACCCCGGAGATTGTTTTATATAGACTTCTTCTTGAATAAAATCGTTTAGAAAATTGGATTTAACATATATTTTGGTAAAGCTTGAAATTTTCTTAAAACAATAATAGGTAAGCAAAATGTGAAAAACCACGGAAGCAAATGTATCATCAAAATCAATACCTTCTTCTTGATAATACCTTAGAGCTACTAACCTTGCATTGTTCATCAAACTTGTTGCGAAATATCATAAATTTCTGCAAAATCTTAACAAGATATTTTGCACACGATCATAGTAATATCGAATAATAGACACACTATTTTAAGCACCACATACTATGCATCATCAAGAGTAATAAATCATTCAAGGTCAAAAAAGTTTAAGAAAGCTACATAAGGTCTCTTTTGAAATTTGACAATAAGAGAGCACATAGTTGAGACCTCATTTACAAGAATCATATGAACAAGAGGTTAGACATAAGTATCCAAGAATAGTGACATTTATACGTGCAATAAAATGCATAACTTAGTAGATCAATTGTTTTATCAAACTAAAATATAATCCTTTACAAGTCTTGGATAAAACAAGCTATGTTAAATAATGCCTTCTCAAAAATCAAAACATCCTCTTATTGGCACTTGTATAAAATAAGCACATAGGCATATGACGCAACATGTATCGAGTCTATGAGATGAATAACAATAAAGAGCGTACCTCGATAGTTCATGTTTCTCTTGATATATTACAAGTAGATAACCATATGAAAATTCTACACAATTCTTCAACCAAATTTAGCACAAACACAATAATACATGTGTAGGCTAAGCAATCTTAAGCATGCATGTGCTATATAACTACATAGGAGGTAATAAACCACTTAAGTCTAATTAAATGCACAAGAGTTTTAGAAACATAATGCAAGGTCTTCTTTTCAAAAATATTTTGAAACTCACAAATATATTGAAGACCTAAATTTTAAAAATATGAAAACTCATATTGCAATAAAGACACAAATGAAAACATGCAAAGAATAAAATGCATATTTAAATAGGGAGATACGGTTTACCAATTTTGCCATTTCCATGGGTTGTGCCATTCCCATTGTTGATGATATCTTCCCGTTTGAAAATCTTCATGTTGATGGTGATTTCTCCAATTGCTCAATTTCAAGCATTGTGACCTTCCCATTGTTGATAGTGTCTTTCTCATGGAAATTTATTTTGATGTTGTCTTCTCCTTTGATCAAATGAAATGGTCATTTGACGTCTTCTTGGCGGTATGTATTTTCCTCGATTATTATTCCGTCGGATACCTAATATGACATTATTTTGTGGTACCCTCAAGTGTTTGGGTCCTTTAGGATTAGCTTTGAGACTTTTAGGTCTCCAACAATAATTAGAGCTATTCCTAGCCCGACAAGTATTTACCTTATGACCCTTTTTACCGCAATAAAAGCAAGTAATAATTCTAGGAGCATAATGACTAACATGCTTAGAGACTTGATTCTTTTTCATATGATTGACAACATTAAACTTATGATCAAGTTCTAGTTTTCAATTATCACAACAATCAACAATTTCATCGGTACTCAAGTTGGATTTAGATAAATCCTTTTCAAGCAATTAATATCCTCAACAAGAGTACTATTTTTTTTTTTCAAGGTTTCTAACCTTGTCAAGTGTGGTGGTGTGAGCACATGATAGTGATTCATAGGAAGTAAATAAACTATCCTTTTCATTTTTCAAAACAATGAATTCCTTTACTCAAATTTTTGTACTTAACAAGTAAATTTTGGAATTCATTTTGAAGATCATCAAAATCATTTTGCAAATCACTATAATCATTTTGAATAACAATATCATAGGAAGTAGAGGGTTTAAGACATACCTCGTTTTCTTCTTCAATGCCCATAAAACATTGTTCGATTACTTCATAGTTGGAAGTTGTAAAAGACTTGTTCCTTAGATTTGAACTTGAATCCTTTTGGAAGTAGATGCTTTTGTTTGACTCCTTTCATTTGCAAATACTCCATAGATGGCTTCTAATTTTTGCCATACTTCATGTGCCGATCGAATTCCTACAATATGTTCATATTCCAAATTAGTAAGTGAACAATACAAAATATTGAGAGTTTTACCATTTAAGGAGATGATTTTCTTCTCTTCATCATTTAGCTCCTTGAGAGTTTTGGAGGTGTATGGTGTGTCTTTCATTGGAATGGATTCTCCATTGATGACGATGTTCCAAATATCGAACCCGCAACCTTGTAAATAGCATCCCATTCTTTCTTTCCAAAATATAAAATTTTTGGAATCAAATAGTGGTGGCTTGGAGGTGGAGGTGCTTAAAAAATGTGCTTCGTTCGTAGCCGACGATCGTTCCTCTTCACTCACGATGTGAAACGAGCTTTCCAAAGAGTTTGGCTCGATACCACTTGTAAGTCCAAGCGGCTACGATAATCTAGAGGAGGGTAAATAGATTATCTCCATCTTTTTGATTTCGCCCTCTTTTTCGAATCAATTACGCCAAGACAATAATAAAGGTGTGGAATGTAAACAACACGTGTCGATTTATAGAGGTTCAACCCACCTAGGGCCTAATCCTCTACCACCCCAAGATCTCCGGGATGGATTTCAAAAAGAAAAAGATTTTATTAATTACCACAATTAATATAACACCTTACAACATCACCTTGAAGAGCACCACACTCTTCTACAACACCACCTTTGATATTACCACAATCTCTCTTGAAGATTACCATAATCTCCAACAAAGACCTTGTGAAGATTACCATCTTCCACCTTGAAGAATACCAAATTCTTCAATACCTCAAGAGCACCACACTCTTGAAACACCTATCACCTAGATCACCCAAGTGTATTTTTTCCACAGAATACTCACAAGAATGTCTTGTGTTGAATGATGACAAAAATCAAGATTACAACTCAATAATGAATATTACAATTTGAGTGCAAGTGTAATCAAGAAATAAAGCCTAGACCTCAAGATGTGAAAGTGAAATACTAAGGCTATAAATACAACAAGAGTGTTGAATATGAAAGCCTGGAAATTTGCGATTTCTTGTTGTATATTTGCTTGTGTTGTTATTTTTGTGTCTTGATTCATCATCTATTTATAGGAGAGTCTTCACCAACATAGGCTCCCAACATAGGCTCCTTCTTCTTCACTTTTGTGTACAAAAAGAGGATCACAAGATATAGAAATATTGTACAAAATTGAAAAGCAAATCTTGTCACAAAGAATTCAAACGGTATAATTTCGTTGTCACAAAATAACATAGTCGCCTGTTTAAGATTTGAACGTTTGAAAAATAAAGTGCGATCCAGTGCAGTCGTCGGGGTCGACCGGTCGACGGGGTGCGACCGGTCGCCTAGGGTGCGGCCAGGTCGGCCCCCTCTTTGACCGGTCCCCTCTTGATTTTTCTTGACCCGTGAGTTCTTTAAATTTTGAGTTCTTGTCTTTGGGTCGACCTCCAATATCAAATGTTTTCCGATTTTTATCAAAAATAAACTTCAAGAAATACTCCAAAAAATTAGTAAAAACATTTTAAATCACTTGGGAGTATTTTGACAACATTTATAAACATAGTTTTGGTGTAAAACCAATTTAAACAAAACCATCAAAAAGTGTTGTCCATTTTTATCGAAAAATAAATTCTAAGAAATACTCCAAAAATTAGCAAAAATATTTTAAATCATTTAGGAGTATTTGGACAACATTTATTATCATTGTTTTGGTATAAAAACTCATTTAAACATAATAATCAAAATCTTGATAAAAACATTTATCTAACAAATACCAGAAACATAAAAACTGTCTTTTTTTTCCGTAGTGGGACTTAACCCAACAAAATACTCATCTTAACCAAAATATAGTTGCGTTCGAATTTAAACTGGTTCATTAGACCCCAAATTATAAATTTAGGTCTGAAAATACTAAAGGCCTAAAGTTTCATTCATAGCCTCAACCTTAAATATATTTGAAATAGTAAACACTAAACAGGTCCAAAACGTGAGTTGATCACACAAAGCCCATAAGAAAAATAAAATCACACAAGGGCCCCACCGCCCAATCACCACCAAACCAGGGGCGTAGCCTTAGGCCTATAATTGATATATAATTAATTTGTAACATGGTTTTAGTTATTTAAATTTTGTATATAATTATTATTTTGGATGAACAATAGTTAATATTTACCAATAAATTATTATAAACTAAACTTAAAATTTTGATAAACTAAAATAATTAATAAACAAAATTATAATTTAATTAAAAAAGCATCAAAGAAATAATTGCATAAACAAATAAATTAATTAATGTAATATAGTTAAATATTAGTTAAATATAAGTTATATTGTGATATTAGTTATAATTTATTTATTGTGATATTAGTTGTAATATTAATTTTGCAATATAATTCATTAATGTAATATTAGTTAAATATAAGTTTTTATTTAGTTACATTATTAATAATAAAATATAAGCAAAAGAAATAATTGCATAAACAAATAAATTTGTTATTCCAAAATGAAAAAAATTAAAATATTCATTTGGTGTAAGATTTAGTGTAGTGGGTTGGAGATGGGTTTTGCAAAATTACACCAAAACACCAAATTTGGTGTGCTTTTCACACCAAATTTGGTGTTATGGGTTGGAGATGCCCTTAGCCTTGAAAGCCCCTAAAATTTTTTAAATCTATATATTTATATGTATATTTTATTTTAAAATATTAATTTTTAGTATTAAATATTTATTTTTATTGATTTAACCCCAATGTTTCGGTCCAGCTCGCCCTTACACCAAACGTCGCCAAAGACCTTCACGTTGCCCGACCTTGACGATTTCGAATAGAGACCGGTTGTTGCACCAATACATCAGTGCGCCCACCTTCACTTCTCGTCGTTCTCGATGGTGATACGGCGATTTGAAATCGGGAAGTAGAACACAAGATTTGGGTTTATTACAATTTTCGATTCACCATTTTTTATTTTTTCCCCCAGAAATTCAATCCAGAATCTTCAAGAATTCAAATCCCCAATTCCCTGTTTTCTAGTTTGCATAAAGATGCATATACAGAAATGAATTCACCAAAGAAACTCTCAAATTTCCAATTTTCCGGTTGAATCAAAAAGCATACAAAATGCGTACGTATAAAATTGGAAACCGAATCTATAAAACTTATATATGGATTGCACGGAATTATACCAAATACACAAAACTTAACTTCATGCATAAAATTTATAACTTAAACATTGTTAAATTCGAATCACCAAAATCACATATCCAAATAATCGCACAAATATTCCACAAATCCCAACGATTAAGTAATGAGGACTGTTTTGTTACCCCTTGCTAGAATTTTGCAATAACAAATATAAAATTCATAAATCATCCTAGAACATGCGGAAAATTTCTATGATATCAGTATCATCTTATAATCATCAAAGATCTATGAAATTAACTAGATACCTGGATCCATTGATACCTCAATTGTGTATCTCCTATAAATCTGAATACTCCATGAGCGCGAACATGAAAAGTTTGGTCAGGTTTTGACCTTCCTCAACTAAATCTTTGAATTTTTTATGGGACCTTCGTTTTCCATCTTGACGGGAGAATATAAAGCTATGTTTTATTTAGTATATTGGAGACCATAGCCATAATTTTTTTATATAGGTATCAAATTAGGGTCTCATAATCCCCTAATTTGATTCATATATACCCATTGTTTCTATATTAGATTCAGTAGCCTTAGTACTCCACCCGATTTAGATTAATTAATTTTCTAATAATTATTAAATGACAAATATAATTGTAATTAAATATGTTGCTCATATATTAGTTCTAACACGAATCGTTTAAATGGATTGACAAATATTGAGATTATTTTTGACTTGGTGAATAATTTCGAGGCATTGTAACTTTGTTTATATTTTTGTGGAGTAATGTTGTTACGGTTTATGGCCTTGTTAGGTCGATATGTAAGTAAATTATAAGGTTCATTTAGGCGATGAACATATTGATTTATAAATTGCAACATTGATTTGAGATATAGACACTATAATATAAAAATTAATTTACCTACATAAAATATGTATGTACTAACTAAGATAATCAGTAAAGTATAAAAAAATCATTGTAGGTAAATATTTATCAACAAAAATTTAAAATCATTAGTAACTATTTACAATATTTCTATAGACAAGTTTAAAAATTGTTGGGAATTTTTTCGGTAATTGGTTGATATAAATTGGGAGAAAACATTAATTTTTGTTTTTCGATATTGTGTAGGTATATGTAAATTTTGATGAAAAAATAATTTCTGTGGAAGTGTTTTTCTTGTAGTAGGATGCTTTGTATCAATATATAAGATTGACTATATTGAAAATTTTGGGTTAGCTAGACTTGCAAACTTTTGGGTTGTTTTTCGAAAGCCTGTGGGGTTGTCAACTTGTCATGATCCGTGGATTTGAGGTGTGGCAAATTGTCCTTACACATTATTTATAGTAAAATATTTTAAAACGTTCTATAATTTGTTTACTTGTACTTATATTCTGAATATTTTTTTAATTTAATTATTCAACAATTAACATTAATTTCATTTGAAATTTTATAGTCTTAATATATAGTATTTATTTCTAGTTTAATATAGCTCCTATTAAGCTACTTTTCTTTTTAGTACAACGGTGATAATAGTGGAGGGATGGAACACACGGTCATATGGAATCGAAGTAGCTTGAAGGTTGATCACATGTACGAAATTATTTAAAAAGTAGCTTGTAAACTACATATATATTCATTATAAATTTATTTATCATATGTTAAAATAAAACTATGTTATATACATTCAAAAATGATTTTTCTGAAGTTATGATAATTACATCAACAATGAAAATATTGTTACCAATAAAAATTATATTACAATAAAAAAAAACTCAATAGGAACTATGTCAATATAATCTAATCATAAAATTTGGAAAAAAAAGGTAATTTAGAAATATAAAAAATGGAAATGAAAACCCAACGTTAATTTAGACGGAACTGGGGTTATGTGTAGAATTAGAGGTTTTATGGTTTTTTTTTAATATTGGAATTTTTTAGCAAATTCAGTAGTATTAGTTATGTTGGGTATCTTTCTGCCTCGAAAGATTGATACACTAAGTACCAAAAAAAAAACCAAATACAGACTCGATCGCCTATTATACAGATTTTTACTCTAGACTCTTGCAATAAAGAAAAGTACAATAAAAGAAAGATTACGATTACAAAATGAAATATAACACAATCAGAATAGGGATACAACCCTAAATCCGAATATTGAGATTATTCGGCTCAGGGACCGTAAACCCTAGATGGAACTGTCACCACGAATCACAACCCGAGAACCAAGGAAGAAGCCACAAAAGCCTCGCCACAACACTTAAACCTCACGACCACTTAAACCAAAAACCCTAGAAACCCTGGATCTCGAATCGAATCACCCAAAACCCTAATCACTCGAAAACAAGGGTCTTGTACACAGAGTTGGTGAACAAGACAACAACAACAAGGATCTCACCTCTCACACACAAAGAAACCCCAAATCTATCCAAAGCAAGTGACCGGAGTTTAGAGAGAGAGAAGAGCACACAAAGACCGAAGGATCGAGAGAGTTTTAGAGAGGAGAGAGAAGTAATGATCGATGTAGAATGAATTAGGGTTCGAAAATACCATTAAATAGGCACACACCAACGGTTAAGATGAAGTAGAGATCAACGGGACCAGATTAGGCGGAAGGATCCGCGGATTGTAAATCCGGATCCCGCGATCCGATTCGAAGACCCGAGTCAACTATGGGTCGGATGGTTATTTGGGCTGTGGCTTTATAATCTTCAAAAGTGCATTTTGGGCGAAACAATGGGCCATCTTTATCAACAATCTCCACCTTGGCTCATTGTGTGATTCAATTAGACATAAAATGGGAAGTACCAGTCATCATCATTGCCGATTGCCTTCCCAGCACTTAAGCTAAGAAGGACTTAGGTCACAGAAGCACTAAAGCTAACTGCAACTTAGAAAGGATCCCAACAAGCACACAGCAAGTCAAGTTCCCCCATTGAATTAACATCAGCACTAAGCAAATATCAATTCAACAGTTTTGGATTTTAACAGAAACACACAGTAACTGTTTAAATCCAACATAAAGGGTAAGTAACCGGGTAACTAATCACCAGTGTCAAAATTTAGGATTTTCAAACAAGTTTTGAACTTTGATAAGGGTAGACACTTAGTACCCATATCAGCTGGATTAAACTCAGATGCCACTTTTTCAAGATTAACCAAACCTTTTGAAACAATATCTCTTATAAAATGAAAACGAACATCAATGTGTTTGGTTCTATCATGAAAAACGGATTTTTGCAAAGTTGAATACCGATTGTGAGTCGAAAAATACAACAACCTTTTGTTTTAGAAAACCAATTTCGAAACAAGACCTTTAAGCCACAAAGCTTCTTTTTAAAGCCTCGATATGACAGAACATATTCTCGACTCTGTTGTAGACAGGGCCACAATATGTTGTAGTTGGGATTTCCAACTAATACATGAGCCACAAAGTGTAAAAACATAAGAAGTTGTTGATTTTCTCGTTGTCTTTATCATTAGCATAATTAGAATCAACATATCCTTTCAAACTTATGCCAAAGATCACATTTAGAAAAACACAAACCGTACTCGAAAGAATGCCTCGGATATCTTAATAACCATTTAACAAAGATTCCAATGCACCATACCAGGATTGGACATGTATCTACTCAAACAAGAAACAAAGATAGGCTATATCGGGCCTAGTGCTCACCATTAAGTACATCACGGATCCAATAGCATTAGCATAAGGAATGTTTTGCATAGCACATATTTCAGTTCGATCTTAGGAGACTGTTCCTTACTTAACAGAAAATGAGAGGCAAGAGGCACATTCACAGATTTTGCATTTGACATAGAAAATTTTTGTAAAATCTTTTCTATATAAGAGGACTGATGCAAATAAATGACAGATTTAGGCCTGTCCCTATCAATGTTCATTCCCAAAATCTTCTTAGCATCACCCAAGTATTTCATATCAAATTTAGCACTTAGACAATTTCTAACATGATCAATGGATTTAATGCAAGGTCCAAAAAGTAACATATCATCAACATACGGCAAAAGAACACAGGATGTTCGAGATCAAGTTTAAAGTAAAGACAATGATCAAATTGGCTTCTACAGAACTTTAACTCATGCATACATTGATCAAACTTTTTATTCCATTGTCTTGGAGACTGTTTTAGACCATACAGAGATTTTTGGAGTAAACAGACATAGTTAGGCTTGGATTTGTCCTCAAAACCCTCAGGTTGTTTCATAAAGATTTTTTCATCCAAGTCACCATGAAGGAAAGCGGTTTTAACATCCAACCTGTTTCAATTCCCAAATTGAGCAACAAGAGCAAGCATAATTCTCACAAGAATAAATTTAACAACAAAAAGCAAAAATTTCGTAAATCAATCCCTTCCTTCCGAGTAAAACCTTTAGCAACTAATCTAGCTTTAAACCTAACACCTTGATTCTTGTTTAATCTTGTAAAGCCATTTACAATCAACTACAGAAACAATTAAGGGGTTTAGGAACAAGAATCCGTGTTATTAACATGCGGAGAAGTCATTTCTTCATGCATAGCACTTAGCCATTTAGTGGATTCAGCAGAGTTCATAGCTTCAGAAAAGGTTTTAGGCTCAGAACCATCTATAGCTTCAAACACAGAAAACACATAGGATGTCATGTGAAAATCAGCAAATTTGTTTGGGACTCTAACATGCCTCCTAGTTCTATCTCTAGTTAACACATAATCATTCAATTCATCATGATTATCAGCAACAGGTTCATTTTCAGTGTTAACATCAGGAAATTCATTATGCATGTCATGCACATTATCATGCTGAGTATCATCTTCAATATGCACATCATTATCATTCACATTGACAGGCAAAGCATCATTGACATGAGAATCAGCAGGAACAGCAATATTAGGAGACACATTAGATAGCTCCACCTCATTTGGAGTATTATCATTTTCGAAATGGGTTTGAGGAGAAGGATGCACAAAACAAGGGAATTCAAGTTCATTGAATAACACATCCCTACTAATTATTGTTTTAAAACCAGGTTCTCTCTATTCCAAAGTCTATAGCCTTTAACCCCTTCATGGTAGCCAAGAAAAACACATTTTATAGACCTTGGATCTAATTTGTCATTCTTTTGATGTACAAATGCGAACACCCAAAGATTTTCAAATTAGAGAAATCAATCGCTTTCCCACCCACACCTCTTGAGGGTATTTCCCTTCCAAGGGGACTGAGGGGGACCTATTGATTAAATAGGTAGTCATTACAACGACTCCCCAAAACCTTTTAGAAAGTCCAGAGGTAGCAAGCATGCTCCTCACTCTTTCTAAAAGTGTCCTATTCATCCTTTCAAAGAACACCATTTTGTTTGAGGTGAATAGGCACAGACTTGTGCCTTTTATACCAAATTCATCACACAGTTGTCCATTAATTGATTACAAAATTCCGTGCCATTGTCATTCTCAAAACTTTAATCCTTTTGCCGCTTTGGTTTTCAATAAGAGTTTTCCAAGTTTTAAACTTATCAAAAACATCAGATTTGTTCTTCATTAAAAACACCCAAACTTTCCTGGAATAATCATCAATTATGGACAGGAAATATCTATTTCCTCCATGAGTAGGCACAGAAGAGGGACCCCAAACATCAGCATGCAAGTATTCAAGCAATTCAAGATTAGCCGATTGTTTAGGATTAGTTGGAGAGGGAACTTGACTCTTTGATGTTTACCATACACACATGATTCACGAAAGACAAAGCATCAAGTTTGTTTTTACCAAAACAACCCTTATTCTGAAGAATGTCAAGACCTTTAGAGCTAATGTGACCAAGTCTTTTATGCCACAAATCAGTCAAATCATTTGACACAGGATTAGCAACAACATTCACAGAATTTGGCACATAAGAATCATGTTTAGCATGTAAGACATAAAGATTTACTCTTTTTTTCACTTTTGCAATAATCATAGAACCCCTCATGAGTTTCATAACACCCTTCCCCCATCTTCCCTCATAGCCATCATGTTCAAGCATAGCACATGATATCAAATTATTGGATAAATCGGAACATGTCTTACATCATTGAGTGTCAAAACATAACCAGATATCAAGTTTCAAACACACAAAAGTACCAACACCAATCACTTGACACTTTTTATCATTAGCCATGGAAACAGATCCATTTTTCATCAAGCATAAGTATTAAAATGAGGATGTTTAAAAGGTGTCATATGGAATGTGCATGCGAATCAATTAGCCATTCGTAATCACTTTGAAAGCATTTGAAGGCACATAATTCACAGAGTCGAGCGACCATGCACCATAAACACATCACCCATATGATCATTGGAAGTAGTCAAGTTCACGAGTCATTGGTTTGGTTTTTATTGTTCGGTTATTGTTTTGATTATTGTTCGTTATTCCTGGTTTATTGCACTCTTTGATGTAATGACCATGCTCACCACAATTATAGCATTTCTGTTATTCCTAGGTCTAGAATTAGACCTACCTCTCTTTTTTGCTTCTCTTTCTTCCCGATTTATTGTTATTGTTATTCCCATTTTTTCTGTTAAGGTCTACCCCCATGCATAACCTTCCCCGACCCTGTTCATTCCCTTTGATATTTTCAGATCTAATTCCTTACTCTTAAGGCCATTAATCACGATGATCGAAGGGTAATAGAGTCTCTACCATACTTAATGGCGATTTCACATCAAAGATAAGAATCGGGAATGGCATTAAGCAACACAATAGGGGTATAATCATCAATGTTTTTATCACCAATCGCCTTTATATCTTGGATCGGTTTTGTAAAAACATCAAGATTTTCATCCATATCCTTTGTCAAGTCAAGTTTAAATCTAAAAAACTTTTCAAGTAAGAACAATTTGGAAGGTAATGAGGTTTCAAGAAAGAGTTCTTCCAACTTGTTCCACAATTCCTTGGCACTTGACAACTTGCCAACTTTTCTTAACACGAATCGAAAGATTTAGGATAATGGATGAATAAGCAAACTCATCAAGTTCACTTTAATCTCAAAGAAGATCTTTATCGGATATTTTTGTTCAACAACTTTAAAACATTTTTGTTGAATCAAAATGCCCTTCATCTTTTGTTGCCAAATAGAAAAATCGATTTTCCATTGAAGGGTTCCAAGTGATAGCCAAACACCAGTCATTATCACGGATATAATCAAGAATATATATCACACGATAAGACACATATGGTAATTCACAGAGTACACAGAAAGTACACCAAGAAATCACAAGAACAGAATCGGCGAAGAATGTAGGTGGACCACACAGAGTCCAAGTAAATGCAACAACAAAATGAATAGCGAGTAAATACAGACCACACAGAGTCCAACAGATCAACAAGGGACCACACAGAGTCCAACAAAACAGAAAGCGATAAAAGGACCACACAGAGTCCAAAGCGGCAAAAGCCCTAGGGTGGATCCCCTCGCACCTCAGATTCCACCGCACTCGTGGCACAGGGTCAAGAGGCTTAATGCTTAGGGTTTCCTAAAACTACTCTTCGGCTAAAAATTAAGGAGAGAGAAAAGGAGAAGAGATGAGCTTACTACCAGGAGCAAGTCCTGGGTATCAAACCAATCACAGAGATCACCAGGAGCCAAGAGTCACCAAGATTCAAGAAGAACCGTAAGCACCAACCCACCACGAGGCGATAGGTGCTCGATACCACTCGTTGGGTATCTTTCTCCTCGAAAGATTGATACACTAAGTACCAAAAAAAAAAAATACGGACTCGATCGCCTATTATACTGATTTTTACTCTAGACTCTTGCAATAAAGAAAAGTACAATAAAAGAAAGATTACGCATTACAATGAAATATAACACAATCAGAATAGGATACAACCCTAAATCCGAATATTGAGATTATTCGGCTCGGGGACTCGGTAAACCCTAGATGGAATGTCACCACGAATCACAACCCAGAGAACCAAGGAAGAAGCCACAAAAGCCTCGCCACAACACTTAAACCTCACAGCCCTTAAACCAGAAAACCCTAGAAACCCTGGATCTGAATCGAATCACCCAAAACCCTAATCACTCAGAAATAAGGATCTTGTACACAGAGTTGGTGAACAAGACAACAACAACAAGGATCTCACCTCTCACACACAAAGAAACCCCAAATCTATCCAGCAAGTGACTGGAGTTTAGAGAGAGAGAAGAGCACACAAAGACCGGGCGGATCGAGAGAGTTTTAGAGAGGAGAGAGAAGTAACAGATACGTAGAATGAATTAGGGTTCTGGAAAATACCATTAAATAGGCACACACCAACGGTTAAGATGAAGTAGAGATCAACGGACCAGATTAGGCCAGAAGGATCCGCGGATTGTAAATCCGGATCCCGCAGTCCGATTCAGAAGACCCGAGTCAACTATGGGCTGGATGGTTATTTGGGCTGGTGGCTTTATAATGCTGGGCTGCATTTTGGGCCAGAAACAATGGGCCATCTTTATCAACAAGTTAATTTAAGTAACATACTATATATATGAGGACTACGAATAATGAATATATTTACGAAAGTCAAGTTTAAGTGTGTAATACCTTAAAACTGTTGAGTTGTAATTAATGACTGATACACATCATTATAATAATATCTAAATAATATCTGTAACAAACTCCTTTGTAATCAAATTTTCCTTATACACCGACCAATGTGAATAATTTGGCAAAAAACATTCCAATATACAATCTGACGAATCCTCGTCTTTTAAAAACCCCAAAACCTCAGATATGATATTGCTTGTTAACAAAGCCAGCAATCCCAACAACAACGTTGTTTTCTTTAATTTTTGTTTTTGAAGAAGATTGTAGTTTTATTATCATTTGTATTGGGTGGCATGGCGAAAGGGACCATGTATTGTTGCAAGAAGAGTGAATATAATAGCATTCATTCTCGCTATGCGTCTTTATTGGCGGGGAAGAAAAGGGCTCACAAATCCAAAGGGGCGAAAGGGATTACTATCAAGAAGAAGTCTGTGGTTTCAGCGGACATAACTACTTTTGAGAAGGATGATCATGATGAGATTCGGAAACTAGTTTACTGTGATAATGATGCTAAAGAGGTTGCGGCCGTTTGTTCTATCCGAGTCAAGAAAGATACGACCCCTAAATATGGCGAGTTTATTGGACATGATGAACCCGAGAAAATGAAAGATTTTGGTATGGGATTCATGTGTAGGAGTAGGGATCTGATTTCTGGATGTGGAAGCATAGATGATTATGAAACTCTGAATGAAATAAGTCACGGCTCATTTGGCATCGTCTACAGAGCTCGAGATAGAAAAACCGGACAGATTGTGGCCATTAAAGAGGAGTTTGATGGATTATGTTTTTCATCGTTGAGGGAAATCGACATCCTCAAGTCCCTTCATCACCCTTCAATCGTCGAATTTAAGCAAGTGGCGGTGGATGATTACGATGGTGTTTATGTCGTGATGGAGTACGTGGAAACCGACCTCCACGAATACATGAAAAGGCTGTCGTTTAGTAGTCCGGGCGGCGAAGTTAAACGCCTAATGAAGGAGTTATTGGAGGGCGTCAAATATCTTCATCGAGAATCGGGTCATGCAGAGACCTCAAACCTTCCAATATTCTCATAAACAAGATGAGGAAATTGAAAATTTGCGACTTTGGTATGTCCCGACAGTTTGGAAGCATGTATTCTCCTCGTGTTGTCACTCTTTGGCACAGAGCACCCGAGCTACTTCTTGGAGCGAAAATATATTCATGTGCAATCGATATGTGGTCAATGGGTTGTATAATGGCGAGAATTGTTATCGAAACAAGTGCTTTTCGAGAGGCGAATCAACTTGAGCAGCTTCACCAAATATATAGGGTTCTTGGCACACCAAATGAAGCTATTTGGCCGGGATTTTCCAATTTGCCCTAAGCGGGGCTAACTTTGTTAGACAAACCTTATAATCTCCTCTCGCAACAAGTTGTTTCCTGCTGCTTACTGCTGCTGCCGGGCGTCCAATACTTTCGATTTTGGATTTGATCTGCTGCAAAAGCTTTTGTCTTATGATCCGAAAAAGAGAATAACAAAAGTTTGCTCTTAGACATGGATGGTTCGACGAATAAATACTCGTGTTGTAGTAATGTGGCCCATTTCACACATTACCTTTTGTCCAAGGCCCAAGAGGACATGGCCCAAAAGCAACCAACCCACAACCACCTAATCCTTAAACCTAATTAGATATGTTTATATATCTAACCTCTCACACACCATACGGAATGACAGTACCAAAAGCAATCTCCCCATTCTATACAAGCCGCCAAAAACTCTCTCCCTCTCGGCCTAATCTTCTTCTTCGTGAAATCGACCGATTCCTTGTGAATCCTTAAGATACGGGTGAGTGTTTGTTTGGATTGTTCACACCTTTGTGAGTGTGTCCAATTTGGTGAGGGTGAGAGGTTTGGGTTCGTCATTTCCGGCGAGTTTCTCCGGCCGGCTTCTTTGTGAACTTTCCGTCGGCTTCGTTCGAGTTTCCTTTTGTGGGTTACGGTCGGTCTCGATACTTGGTGTGGGTTTGGACGGCCTTGGGTCGAGGGTTCTCTTTGTGGCCAACCTTTGGTGCTTTCCGGTTTGAAGACGGTGACGAAGTCCTCTTCACATATCCGAGCCGAAGGATTCGAGCTCGACTTCGACACCGTGTTCTGTCCGTTTCACCCCGGTACAGATTCGGTGGTTTCGGTAAACTCGATTTTCATTCCATTTTCGATTCAGCTCGGTTTAATAATATCTAGTTTATGATATTGTATTTTATCGCTTTATTAGAATCGGTTTGTAATCCCTAAACCCGATTCCCATAGGTTGTGTTGTTGTAATAGTTTATTCGTTAGCCTATTGTAATAGTAACACGAAAATGGCGATTTGGTTCGAGATAACAATGGGTCGATACCCAACAAAGGTATTAGAGCCTCCTCGTTGTGGTGGTACGAAACCCTTACCGTAGGGTTTCGCTCTGGTAAAGCGGCTTGAACTTCTCGTTTCTTCGTTTTTCGAGCGTAACCGCTTGCCGCGGATTTATTGCTTTCGTAGTTTAAATACCGCTTGCGGGTTTATTGCTTGTGTAGCTTAAATACCGCTTGTAGCGGGTTTATTACTTGTGTAGCGTAAATACCGCTTGCCGCGGTTTTATTTTTGGGATTTGCTTGTCAGAGAATTTTAGGTTGCTCCGTGAGCCTTTTATTTCTATTGTGGTGCTTGCTCATCCGTTTGCTCATTTTTCGCATTTTTGTGGCCTTGAGAATTGCTTCCCGTATTCTCCGAATTTGTGTGTTTTTGCTTTGGTTTTGTGATATAACCTACTTTGTGTGGTGTTGTTTTCTTAAACTCGTTGTGTTTTTGAAAATGGCTATGTCTGGTTATAATCTTGAACCGTTTAATGGCAAAACCGATTTCTCTATTTGGCAACAAAAATGAAAGGTATTTTAATTCAACAAAAGGTGTATAAAGCTATTACGAACACTTATGTTGACACCGATACTAAAGAAATCAAAGTCGAAACTGATGAGTATGCTTATTCCTCTATTATCTTGAATTTATCCGACTGTGTTAAGAAAAGTTGGTAAACAAAAGTCTCTAAAGAATTGTGGGATAAATTGCAAGAGTTATATACTTGAAACTTCCCTCCCTAGTAAGTTGTTTTTACTTGAAAAATTCTTTAGGTTTAAATTGGATTTAAACAAAGATGTTGATGAAAATCTTGATGTGTTTACCAAGTTAATTCAAGATATAAAGTCGATCGGGTGATAAAAATATTGATGATTATACTCCTATTGTGCTTTTAAATGCGGTTCCCGAATCGCATGGTGATGTTAAATCGCTATTAAGTATGGTAGAGATTCTATTACTCTTGACATCGTTGTTAATGGCTTGAAAAGCAAGGAACTTGATTTAAAAGTTAATAAGGGTGGTAGGCGGGAATTCGGGTGAGGTTATGCATGTTCGGGTAGGTCCCAACATAGGTTTGGTAACCAACAAAAACCGGATAATCATCAAAATCGAATTTTATCAAGAAAAAGGAAAAAGCAAGACCAGGTCTAAGTCTAGGCCTAAGGGAAGAAAATGTTATAATTGTGGTGAGGTAGGTCATTATATTAGGGATTGCCCTAGTAAGAAAGGAAACCAGAATCGCCTAATGATCAAGCAAATTTGGCTTCTAGTAGTGAAAATGCGGGTAATATTTTTATGGTGACTGGAATATGTGACGTGCTGTGTGAATTCTGTGCATTCAAGTTACGTGTGAAAATGAATGGTTAATTGATTCTCGCTTGCACCTTTCACATGTCCCCATTTAAAAATATATTTTCGAACTATAAAGAAGTTAAAAATAGTTTTGTTTCTATGGCCAATGAGAAAAAATGTAATGTTTTTGGAATTGGTGATATTTACTTGAAATTTGATTAAGTTATGCATACACTTTGAAAAATGTTAGACATGTGCCTCGATTTATGCAATAATTTGATATCATGTGCTACATTAGAAGATGATGGATTAGAAGGTAGGTTTGGAAATGGATTAATGAAAATTTTGAAAGGTTCTTTAGTGATTTTCAAAGTCCGCCAAAAGGAATAATTTGTATGTTTGCATTGGTAAACCCGTCTTTTGCTAGAAATTCTGTGAATATTGTACAAGAGGATAAAACTAATTTGTGGCACAAAAAGACTTGGTCACATGAGTAGTAAAGGTCTTGAGATATTGCACAAAGTCAGGTGTTTTGGTAGTGATGTTCTATCTTGTATGCCTTTTTGTGACTCATGTGTGTTGGGCAAACAACATAAAGTGAAATTCCCGTATCCCCATTTCCTAATCAATGCTTGTTTTGTCTTGATATACTTGAATATTTGCATGCTTTGATGTGTGGGGTCCGTCTAGTGAACCTACTCAAGGTGGTAATAGGTATTTTTGTCTATCATTGATGATTTTTCAAGAAAAGTGTGGGTTTTCCTAATGAAGAACAAATCGATGTGTTTGAAAAATTCAAAAATTGGAAAATTTTGATTGAGAATCAAACTGGAAAAAGGATTAAAACTCTTAGACAGATAATGGTCTTGAATTTTGCAATAACTTGTTTGACAACTTATGTCTTTGAATTTGGTATTCGAAGGCATAAAATCAGCGCCTTATACGCCTCAACAGAATGGTGTTCTTTGAAGCGTATGAATAGAACCTTACTTGAAAGGTCCTGGAGCATGCTTGCTTCCGGACTTTCAAAAAGGTTAAAGGGTGAAAAAAGCCGTTTCACGGCTTCTTATTTGATAAATAGATCTCCGTCTCTGCCTTTGAAAGGAAAATGTCCTGAATCTGCTTTTTTCCGGTAAAGAAATCGATTTTTCGAACTTGAAGGTTTTTGGTTGTCTTTGCATTTGTTCATCAAAGAGGTGATAAACTTGAACCAAGATCTAAAAATGTGTTTTTTAGGATATCCTGAAGGTGTGAAAGGATATAGATTATGGCTTAGGGGTGAACCTGGATTTAAAGCTATAACTAGTAGAGATGTCATTTTCAATGAATCGATTTTCCTTGTTTATCTGCTACTATGCCTTTGCCCTGAATCGAACCGCTCCAAATAAGGTGGAGCAATTGCTTGGTTTGAGCCATATTGATGAAACTGAAAATCGCATGTTGAGAATGAAAATCACGAAAATATTCCCCAAAATCAACCTCGAAATTGCGAACATGCCTCGAAAATGTTGATAATCCGAATGCATGATGATTTGTTGATTTGAATGATAATGAACCTGAAGAACTTGGTAATTATCAACTTGCTAGAGATAGAACTAGAAGGAATATTAGACAAATGACTACCCGATTTGATGATTTTCAAATGATTTCATATGTGTTTTTAAATGTTTTGAGTCTATTGATAATTGTGAACCTAAAACTTATCAAGATGCTTTAAAATCAACATTCTCAAGAGTGGTTGAATGCTATGCATGAAGAAATGAACTCTTTACATGTTAACAACACTTGGATACTTGTTCCTAAACCTCGAAAATTGTTCGTTGGTTGATTGTAAGTGGTTGTTTAAAGTGAAGAATGAGAATGATTCTGTGAGATATAAAGCTAGGTTAGTGGCGAAAGGTTTCACACAAAAAGAAGGAATAGACTACACTGAAATATTTGCTCTGTTGTGAAATTTACAAATCATAGAATCATCTTGCTTTGACTTTCGTTTAATTGGGAATTGAAACAGTTAGATGTGAAAACTCTAAGCTTTTTGCATGGTGATTTGACCGAGAAAATCTATATGAGACACTGAAGGTTTTGTGGATAATAAGAAATCGATTTTGTTTGTTTCTTTGAAAAAATCCTTATATGGTTTGAAACAGTCTCCTAGATGTTGGAACAAGAAATTTGATGATTGCATGATGTCTTTGAATTTTAAAAGAAGTAATTACGATCATCATCTTTATTTCAAAGAAAATGCTAAAGTGCCTGTTTTCTTGTTGATTTATGTTGATGACATCTTTGTTAATTAGTCCATGTGTTAAAACTATTGAGCATGTTAAAAACCTGTCTAAGTGCTAAGTTTGACATGAAGTATCGGGAGATGCTTTAAAGGATTTTAGGAATGAACATTGTGAGAGATAGAAAAATTCTCATTTATTTTTCTAAACCGATTTCTTATATTGAGAAAATTTTGTGTAAATTTTCTATGTCCGATTCAAAACCACAATGTTCCTATGGTGCTCATTTTTTGCTTAGTAAAGAACAATCCCCAAAAACTGAGCATGATGTGAATTCTATGAAGAATGTGCCATATTCCAATGCTATAGGTTACGTGATGTATCTAATGGTTAAGACTAGACTGATATTGCTTATTCTCATTAGTTGCTTGAGTAGATACATGTCTAATCCTGGAATTACACATTGGAGTCTTTGTTAAATGGCTTTTGCGATATTTGAAACATTCTGAATTTTGGTGAAATTTTCTAAGTGCAAAGATGGAGTTAAATTGAAAGGTTATGTGGATTCTAATTATGCCAATGATAGGGATAACGAAAATCAACAACATCATATGTGTTCACTTTGTGTGGTTCATGTATAAGTTGGAAATCACGATTCTGACATTGTTGCAACCGTCTACAATCAATCAATATATTGTTTTAATCAAGCGTTAAAAGAAGCGATTTGGCTTAAAGTTTTGATTTACAAATTGGTTTTCTTGATGATAATGTTGTTGTGTTTTTCGATAGTCAATCCGGTATACGATTGTGTAAGAATCCTGTTTTCATGATAGAACTAAGCACATAGGCGTAAGATTTCATTATATACGTGATATTGTTGCAAAAGGCTTAGTTAGTCTTGAAAAGATACCTTCGAATTTAATCCTGCGATATGGGTACCAAATGTTTGCTTTAGTAAATTTATATCATGTTTGAAAATTCTGAATTTTGATACCCGTGATTGAACAGATATGTTGCACTTGATCTCGTTATAACTTGCTATGTGCTTGTTATAACTTGTCTTAATGTCTTGTGTACAATAAGATTGTTTTACCCTGCCGTTTGCTTTATAGCTTCTTTGTGTGCTTGCTTTGTGATGTCCCTTTGTGTTATAGTTTGCTTTGTGCTTACTATAACTCGTATTCTCACCGTACTATGTGCATAGTGAGAAAGATCGGCGATGATGAATGTGTGTATGACTCGAGTCTTGTAAACCTGGAAATGTGCTTGAGTGGAGAATGTAGTAATGTGGCCCATTTCACACATTACCTTTTGTCCAAGGCCCAAGAGGACATGGCCCAAAAGCAACCAACCCACAACCACCTAATCCTTAAACCTAATTAGATATGTTTATATATCTAACCTCTCACACACCATACGGGACAGCCGAAAGCAATCTCCCCATTCTATACAAGCTGCCAAAAACTCTCTCCCTCTCGGCCTAATCTTCTTCTTCGTGAAATCGACCGATTCCTTGTGAATCCTTAAGATACGGGTGAGTGTTTGTTTGGATTGTTCACACCTTTGTGAGTGTGTCCAATTTGGTGAGGGTGAGAGGTTTGGGTTCGTCATTTCCGGCGAGTTTCTCCGGCCAGCTTCTTTGTGAACTTTCCGTCCAGCTTCGTTCGGGTTTCCCTTTGTGGGTTACGGTCAGTCTCGATACTTGGTGTGGGTTTGGACGGCCTTGGGTCGAGGGTTCTCTTTGTGGCCAACCTTTGGTGCTTTCCGGTTTGAAGACGGTGACGGAGTCCTCTTCACATATCTGAGCCGAAGGATTCGAGCTCGACTTCCAGCCTCGTGTTGCTGTCCGTTTCAGCCCGGTACCAGATTCGGTGGTTTCGGTAAACTCAGTTTTCTGTCCATTTTCGATTCAGCCCGGTTTAATAATATCTAGTTTATGATATTGTATTTTATCGCTTTATTAGAATCGGTTTGTAATCCCTAAACCCGATTCCCATAGGCTGTGTTGTTGTAATAGTTTATTCGTTAGCCTATTGTAATAGTAACACAGAAATGGCGATTCGGTTCGAGATAACAGCGGGGTCGATACCCAACACGTGTCATAGTAGTTTTCCTTAATATTTCATTTGTGCTGTTATGATAATGTAAGCAATGTAATAGATGAGTAACTAATTTTGCGGAATTGTAAGTAATCTGTCATTCCAGTTTGATTTTAATCTGCTTTTGCTTCTTCCAATATTATGGTTTCTGAATACCAATAGTGCCCTTAAATCTTGTTCATGGTATCACAATATCGAATTGATGCTAGAATATATCTCTTTAAGCTTATAAATAATAGTTGTTTTCTTAGGACTCCTTTCTCATCAAGCAGAAAAATGTAATTGCTGTACTCTTTTATATGACCATATATATCCAAGTGCAATGTTTCATGTCATTATGCTCAACTAGAGTAGAAATAACAAATTTTGATCTTGCTTTCTCCAAGCCTTTGGTTATAAATCAATCGTATTGTGGCGAATATGCAAATGACTGAAGCAAAAGAATATTTGCAATTTGCTTTCTCCTAGCTGGCCTCAGGATATCAAAACTAGATGTGGCGGTTATATGCATACTGAGAATTTTCTATGGACCTTTGCTCAGGTTCTTCTTGGGTGAAAGAATATTGCAATGGGGTTAGATAATGAAGTTATTGTTCAAACATTGTGCAGGGGCTTCCAGTTTCAAGGCACTAGTTTTTCAATAGCGGATTTGGAATAATTACACCCCCTCCAATGGTATAGGCTAATTACCAAAAAAAAAAACTATTCTTTCTAAATTGCAAATATCCCCTTTAAGTTTGATCTCGTCTTATATTCTGCTCTCCATAAGCGGAAAATATTTCAAAAGATTACAGTTACCCTTTAAACTTAAGACAAAATCAAACTTGAGGAACTTTTTTTTGTAAGTTCAAAACACGTCTGAGTTTTTTGGTAATTTGCCCAAACCTCAGGGGTGTTTTTGTAATTATCTATAAAATTGGGATAATTACAACCTCCAGGTTTAGGCTAATTGCAAAAGATCCACTTTTTTTAAATTACAAAAATCAGCTTGAGTTTTGATATCGTCTTACATTTTGCCCGCCCTTCATAACCAAAAAAAATAATGATAATAAACTGCATAAAAAGTGTTCAGGTCAAATTACAAACTTATTAGAAGCTATATGTTTAAGCCAGGCAAAAAAAAAAGGCATTGATAGAATGATTCTATTGCTTAATTAGTGATTACAACAAGTTTATAATGAGGCTCTGTCAAAAAAAAAAAAAAGTTCATTGACCTGATTTTGTGACCAAAATTAGGCGTGGGTGATTCGATCCATGCAATTGAAGTGGATCCAAAAAATTATTTACGAAAAATATATGTGAGTTTACAGCTTAAAGAAATGTGCTATTTATAGAGAAGAATATCTCAGGCTCACCAAATGACAGCTCACGGAAAAATATCTAATATGATAACTAACTAACTCATAAGGAACATAACTGTTGGAATTTGGTCTTGAGAAATGGGTGTTGACCCGATTTTGACCAAATAATTAAGTGGTTTCCATTAGTGTAAAATAGAATTAAATTATTTGTAAAAATTCTACTAAGAGAGTAGATGAGAATAGCATTTGGAATTTCTCAAAACTGATTCCGGATGAATGAGAAATTAATGCTAGAAGTTAGCCACTTAATACAAATAAATGGTATGGAAAATGAGAAATGTGGGGAAGGAGAAATGCTACATCCCACATAGGAAAATGATGAAAAGTTTGCACACTTTATACATCCCAAGTTTGACTTATGGGTTTGGGCCCTTGGGGGCACCCAAGTTTTTAAAGGGGTGGGGACCTACATGCTTGTGGGTTTGGTTCAAAGCACTCGCGCACGCGCCGCCGCCGCCCGCCCGACGTGGGCTTGGGCCCTTATTCTTTTTGGACCAAAAACCTTTAAAATAAATGTTTAATTAATTTTGTAATTAATTAAACGGATTTAATTAATTTTTGTAATTAATTAATACATTTCAACCTAGGAAGAGGTTCGCACGCGAGCACGGGCGGATGTATGGCCCGTGCGTCGGGTCTTGCGTCCTGCCGTACATGTACGAACCAGCGCACGGCCCGTTCATCGGGTCGTGCGCCCTGCCGAACCTTCGCGCACCAACGCACGGGCAAGCGCACGGCCCGTGCGTCAGGTCGTGCGCCGATGAACAGGTGCGTCTGTTCAGTGCAAATATGTCTTTTCGAGCCTAAAGACGCGATTTTCCGTACGGGCACTTGCTTGCCTATATTACAGAAGCCCCTGCAGATTGAAAGACATACGAAATTCATAAATCACAAGCCTAAAATCACCATTTGCATAATCGAGCATATTGACATTTCCCTTCTTCCTAAACAGAAACCTTACACAAATTTTTATCCAACAATCGCAAGACAAAATATTTACGTCTCTGTTTCAAGACGATGGCTCCAGTTTTGAAGGTTGATGCTCCTGCTCATGGTGAGAAAGCGGCGAAATTCTCCGGTGTCGACTTCAAGAGATGGCAACAGAAGATGATGTTCTACGTGACGACATTGGGTCTGTCCCGTTTTCTGAAGGAGGATCCCCCTACCGCTGGAGATGAAGAATCCGACGACCAACGGAGAATCGTGGATGTTTGGCATAACAGCGATTTCTGTGTCGGAATTATATTTTGAACGGGCTAGACGACACCCTTTACAACGTCTATAGTTCGTTCAAAACGTCCAAAGAGTTGTGGGACTCTTTGGAGAAGAAATATAAAACAGAAGTGCTACAGTCCACGAATCAAGGTGTTTCTCTTACCGGCGCATTATCGCCAGTTCTAGTTTCCGTTAAAAATATTATTAGTCCCCGTGAAATATATTAATAGTTCCCCTAAAAAAATATTAGTTTTCCCCTGAAAGGTTTTCAGTAATTCTCCTAAAAAGTATCAATACTCCCACTGAAAAGTATCTGTAGGTCCTCTAAAAAGTATTAATTATTTGCTGGGTCATTGAGTCGATGGCCCACAAGTCGGTAGATCCATTATGTTGGATTCGTCTAACCGTTAGACCGTCTAACATCAAACTACCTCTTAAAGTTGAAATATTCGTTATAAAAAAATCATGTGTAATTTATAATTAAATTGCATTAACAAAATTATAAAATTTATATATTTTAAAACTAAATTTTTTTAAAAAAAACTATGACAATAATAAAGAAAATGTATGCTCAGGTGTTTTCCACTAAAATAAAACCTTCATATTTGAAAAACTTCAGAATAATTAACTCTTAAATTATAGATTCAAACTATCACTTAGAAATATAATTTATATCCGAAAGGATCTAATTAGACTTTTCCATATTTTCTGTTTAAAAAAAAAAACCAAAATGCTAAATTAAGCAATGGATAAAAAAATAATTAAAATGCGAAGTTTGTCGAGAAACATAACTTGTTTGGTATAATTAAAGGCTTAAAGATAAGGGAGATGTGAATTTGAAAAATATTTACTAGCAAGAAATATTAAAAACATAAATATAGAATATTAGAATTATATTTAAATTTTTATAAAAAATAAATGATGGGAATATGCGGGCTAGATCTACTGGGCTTGAAGATAAATGATTCAAAGCCATTATTTAAACGGACCAAAATATTTTGGCTCTAACCTCTTTTTTATGGGTCTAAACTGGCTAGCCCATCGGGACACATTCTACAGGGGACACATTTTACTGCAAACCCCGTTAATTTCGACGGGACTGGGGTTTTGTGTAGAATTAGAGGTTTTACGGCTATTTTTTTCAGCAAATTCAGTAAAATACAGGAGCTACGAAGAGTTTAATGATCATTAGAAGTCTAATGCCATAAGTATTAGACTATTATTTTAAATATCCGAACCTCAGATGATATTTCTTGTAAACAAAGCAAACATCATTAATAACGTTGTTGTTTTCTTTGTATTTTGTAGATTATTGTTTTTGTGCCCTGTGAAAGAAAGAGTTTAATTGATCGGCGGCATGGCCAGGATTACTATCAAGAAGAAATCTGTCGTTTCAGTTGCGGCCGATTATTCTGCCCGTCTCAAGAAATCACAAGTTATACCGAATGATTCGAGCTCGGAAAGTTGCGAGTTTATTAGACGTCATAAGAGGAAACGTATGGGATTGTGTAAGAGTAGGGATTTGATTTCTGATTGTGGAAGCGTGGATGAGTATAAGTTTCTGAATGAAATAAGTCACGGCTCATTTGGAGCTGTCTACAGAGCTCGTCACAGAAAAACCAGAGAAATTGTGGCCGTAAAAGAGGTGTTTGATGGATTATGTTTTTTAACGTTGAGGGAAATCGACATCATTAAGTCCCTCGATCACCACCCTTCGATCGTTGAATTTAAGCAAGTGGTGGTGGACGATGATGATGGCGTTTACATCGTGATGGAGTGCGTGGAAAAGGACCTCAATGAATACATGAAGAGGCCATTTAGTGTGAACGAAATTAAATGCCTAATGAAAGAGTTATTGGAGGGCGTCAAATATCTTCATCAAAATCGGGTGATGCATAGGGACCTCAAACCTTCAAACATTCTGATAAACAGTAAAGGGAAGTTGAAAATATGTGATTTTGGTTTGTCCCGACAGTTTGGAAGCATGATGGAGCCGTACTATTCTCCATGTGTGGGCACTCTTCAGTACAGAGCACCTGAGCTACTTGTTGGAGCGAATACGTATTTAGCCGCAGTCGATATGTGGTCTGTGGGTTGTATAATGGCTGAATTATTTTTGAAACAAGTTCTTTTTAAAGGGGAATCTGAACTTGAGCAGCTACAAATGATATATCAGATTCTCGGCTCACCAGATGGATCTGATTGGCCTAGATTTTCCAACTTGACATGGAGCAAAGAGCCTCAAAATATTCTTCGTGACAAGTTTACGATTTCAACCGGAGGTCCGATACTTAGCGAAGTTGGGTTTGATCTGCTGCACAAGCTTTTGACTTATGATCCGCTAAAGAGAATAACACCCGAAGATGCTCTCAAACATGGTTGGTTCGATGAATTGAGTTCCTGATTCATTGTTGAAGAGTTGTACACTATAAATGAATGCTCTTGTTTTGTTGGCTTTGTTATTTTGTTGGATTAATGCTGTAGCAATGTAATAGATGAGTCATTTTCAGGAATTAATGTAAGTACTCTGTTATTCAACATTCATTTTAATCTGTTTTGCTTTTTCTATTAAGGTCTTGGAATAATATTGCAGCCTTAATCTTATTAATGGTTTCACAATATCTAATTGGTGCCAGAGTATATCTCTCAAGCGTATAAATACGAACAAATGATGCTCTCGTCCTTGCATGAGATGTTATTTTTAATTGACAGTACAAATTGGTAGGTCTAATTTTTAGACTTAATTAAATTGGCATTATTTGTCAAAATATATTAGTATTTGTTTCTCTTATTTTTACTTGTCCATGTGATATTCGGAGATTTACACATCTTATCTATCCAAAAGGAGAACCCAACAAGACGCGGGATACGTTTTAAGTTCTTATTTGGAAAAAATAAAAAATTAGTTTAAAAAATAATATTTAATATTTTGCACTTGTACAAGATTTGAGATATATAATCCTACTTCAACTAGAAGAGTGCTAGAGTACAATTGTACTCTGACTTATTTACTAATAGCTTTGCATGAGGGATATCCAATTCCATATCTCAGGTTAATACTTCTTTGTCTTTGCAAACGGTAGTTGATGAGAATCAAAGGTCACAAACTCTACTTTGGATAGGACAATAAATTCTAGTTCTAGTTGGAGTTGTTTTGGTCTGTACAACAGGTTTGACCTTTTGGAGAAACAAAAAGAAATAAAATATAAACATATATCAGATTCGCAGTATATTTGTTTTAGAGAAATCAGGTAAGCGGATACATTTTGTAGTTTCTACGGCAAATAATATTTAATTGTGATTCTTCCATCAAGTCAAGCCGGGGATAACCACTGGGTTAGCCCATGAACCACGGTACTACTCTTTAGTGAAGATCAAGAGTCCGGACTCGAGTCTCTGTATTGTGAGGGCTGAACTTTTTTTTTTTTAATATGTCAAGCCGAGGATTTTTTTATCTCAACATTCAAGGTCGATTCAGTCTACATGCAAAAAAATTAATTCAACGGACGAAAGTGAGTTTTCTGGACGATATCGATCCCCGTTCAAGAACCGCGTCAATTTAATGATCGAGGGAATCTTTAATTGTTTAAGTCTTATTATTGTACTATATGTAATCTTTACAATTAGTGGAGTTGTTTTTCTCTGCACGTGGTCTCGTGGAATAGAATTGTTTAATCAGAACCACATTAATATCATTGTGTTATTATTTTCCAATGTGCAGAATTACTTGATTAAATATAATAATTTGGGGCAACAAATTATAACACAAATTATGGCGTGGACACGTACGAACTAATGTATCTGCTGACTTCTCTATCTGCTTAGCTTTTATTCTTTATCTACTTAGATTTTAGGCCATGCCTTAATGAGAGAGTGGAAAAAGTACAACAGATGCGAAAAGCAAGTCATTTAAGCCTAAAACATTTCTGCCTGAACTCACAAAATTTAGTATTACTTTCTTTGGACTTCCTTTTCTTAAACAGAAAGATTTAGGTTGTGAATGATTGTGAGAATTTTTCCCAAAATTTTATTTTTGAGTGAAAAAAAAAGTTTTAAAATATGAGATAGTTTGTGAGAAAAAATTTAAAAAAAAAATTCAAAGAAAATCTCATTTCTCTCAAAATTAACTCATTTTTTCTCTTTCTTTCTTTCTCACAATTCTCAATACCCAATTATACTATTTATTTCTCTCTCCTCTCCCTATTCATATAAAGAATTTCGATAATTTCTTTAATTTATCGCTATATTTATTATTTTTCTCTTAATCTTGATAATAAAAGTATAAAATGAGATACATATTGCCTATTTTTGGTTCAATTTTTTTTATTCGATTTTCTTGCATTATATTTTACACTATTATTTCCATAAAAATATTGACAAATAATCAATATTTCTAAAAGATTCTCCATTACATCAACACAATCGTTATTTTTTATCTACACATCCAACTTTCACTTTTAAAAAAATAATTCACCACTATTCTATCAAAAAATAAAAGTCTGCGGACTTAATGAAAGCACAACCAGTCAGAGTCTTAATGTCTTTATTCTTTTAGAGGACCATATCTAAGCACTCCGTTTCATGTCAATTCGAATATACGTCATAATAATAATTTGCTTTCTCCCAGCCTATGCCTAATTATACTTAGGTTATGTTAATGTTTGCGACAACGCTAATCTATATCTATCTATATCTATACTTATCTTAAAAATGTGAATGTTTCTTGAAACTTTTGATTGGACAAAAATATCCTTTTGACATAGTAAATTATAAGGGCAACTAAGTAATTTGATTTTTATTTAGCTTTTGTTTGTTCAATTATAAGAAAAATGACCTTTTATATTCCACACTTCAAAATCATTTATTTTTTATTTATAACTCTTAAAATATTTTGAATTTTTAAATAATATTAGTTTTATATTAAACTAGATCTCGTGAGCTTTCTAACCATATCCCATAAGCGTATAAGGACTTCACATAAGAACATTTTAATAACCATTTAAAGTTCATCACTATGTAAAAATTAAGAATTTATGTTTTTTTTTTGTAATTTTAAGAATTAATTTTATAGAATGGGAAAGAAAGAAAGACCATTTCAAAGTAAAAATTAAAGAGAAAATATATATTTTTTCAAAAAAAAAAATTAGGTGTTTTGATGATAAGAAATTGTACATAATATACATTGTTCTTTTTATTTTATTTATGGTGTTGAAACATCCTTAACTAACAAATGTATCACTTGATCCTCTAAACTAAATACTTGGATAAAATTTATATTTTATATTTATATATATATTTATTTAAAAATATATATATAATAATATATACTATACCATGTAAAAATACATGCATGCATGGTTTACCAAAGTTTTTAATTTTAAAAAAATGTATTATTTGGCATCGTTATTTTATGGGCAATTAATTTTTATTTATTAATCTTTGTTTATTAAACTAGGTTTCAAAATCTTCAACCATATATTATAATATATACACGAGTCCTCATAGAAGTAAATATAAATTATTTGAATTGAGTATGGTGCAAAATTATATATTTTTTCAATATTTAAATATGTCTATTACAATTTATAAAAAACGTCAAATCATGACAGACATGATAAGCAAACATAAAAAAAAAATATTTTTGATGATAAATAAAAAAATACATAATTCATTTATGGTCGCAAAATTCCATTAGACTAATAATATATAATCTAGAAATTAATTTTATTGATAGTTTTTAAAGAAATAAGATAGAAAACAAAAGAGTTTCTTATTTTATTTTTGTTGCAATTCCATGCATATTTGGTTTTAATTAGTCATAACTATAAAATAATACATAAAAAATAAAAGGAGTAAGATGAAAAAAAAGAGAATAAGGACCAAAACAAGTTTGTTTTGAGAAAAACAGTTACCTTTTAAATTGTAATTATATGTGCTAATATGACTTTTACTTAATTTTCTATATCTTACATTATAAGTTTTAATTTCTATTTTTTTAATATCTTATGATTTTAGTCTCTCAGTTATTTTATTTCCTATATATTATGAGATATCTTAAATCTATGTAATTAATATATAGAATTTGATTTAACCAAAATAAACACACACAGACACACTCATATATATATACATATATATTTATATAAATTAAAAGAACAAGTGAGAAAAGCTTGTATATATTTATAAAAATATTAGGAAACAAACTTAATAAAAAATCCCATGTGTTAATTAACACATGTATGATAAAACTTGAATGTCGTTTGAAAATTACACCTTTAAGAAATTATAAATTTAAAACATAAATATAATATTTATAATAAAAATATATACCAAAATAATTAAAATTTAATAAAATGATGTGAAAGAGTGAAACATTAGTTAAGATTGAGTCAATTCTAAATGATCATATATGTTATGTAAAAGGAAAAAAACAAATAAACTCATTCTATATGTAAAAATTGAAATTTGAATAGAAAGTAATATATTACTTAAATTATATGTTAATTCAAACACTATTATAACATTCATATCAAACTAAGTAAGTAAAATAATTACAACAAAGTAAAGTGAAAATTAAGAATAACAGATATTGAATGAAGTATTATGAAAAAATTAAACAATAATAAGAAATTAAAAGCCACTATGCGCATATGTAATTGTAGTAAATTAATAAACAAAATAAACTTATTTAAATGAAATATTTTGATATTTATGTCAAAGTCTAATACTTCTTAACTTACATGTTAATTCAGGTACTAATATAATATTCAAATACTATTTATGTACCAATTTACTATGTTAAACTATAATCTATAATACAATGGAGCGGAATAACCATGTTTAGTGCCAAGTAACATAAATTCTCCCAGGAATAAGGAGACGTAAGAGGATAGTTAAGAGGATTTTTTACAACTTGATATCTAAATCATTGGCGGCTACATTTTCTTATATGATAAAAAACAATAAAAAATTTAAATAAAGATGAATGTATTTATATACCTTTTTTCTTCAATGAAGGCACTGAAAATAGATTGTAAATATATTTTAGAATAAATAATATGATTTTATAAATGATATTAAAAGAAATCAACTTTAAACTTACAATCCCTTCAAATGAATATAGATTAGTTTTAGTATATTATAAGAAGAATTATAATTTCATAACCGTATGAGTCACAAAATGCTGGGGTGAGCAAAATCGAACTGAGCGGAAAAGCCAACCGAATCGTTGAATCGGTTCTATTTGGTTCGGTTTTTTTAGTTAAATTGTTTCGATTTAAGTGTAAAATCTATTAAATTGAATTTTTTTCATTCGGTTGGATTTTGGTCTAGAAATGTCGGTTTGCATCGAACCAAATCGAATATATTAATTGCTATTTTTATATTTATTTTTATATTATTATATCACTTTTTAATTTTATTTTATTATTAAATTGCAAAATAAATATAAAAATATATATTTTTACCAAATAAAATAAAAAAATAAAGCCTAAACCGATGAACCGAACTAAACTGAACTATTTTGTTTTGGTTCGGTTTTTTGTAGCAATGCGGTTAAAAATAAAATTTCATTTTTGATTTTTGTGGTTCGGTTCGGTTTTACACCGAACTCGCTGTTTACTCACCCCTAACAAAATCTACCATTATGTAATTTTAATATAAACGAAAATAGTCAAATTCAATTGTCAATAATGTATCTTTCTAAACCTTTATGTAATTTAAAAAATTAATTAGTTTTTAGTTTGTTATGTAATTTTTCAAACCTTAAGTTTTTGCAAAATAAATTTTAAATATAAATGTTATTTAGTATTATATTTAATTATTGAAGATTGACACATGAAAATTGGTAACTTATTTTTTCTTTCATATGACTATCCTTGATTTTATTACTTATTAAGTGAAGATATTTTGTGTGTAATTGAGTAGAGTTCCAAGATTCAGATTTCAATTATCACTTTTTTATAGTTTTATGGTTTAAATTTTTTAGATATTAGTATAAGATTTATTATTTTTAAGACACTGGAAAACATAAGAATTTGATTAATTTTTATTTTATTTTATTTTATTAATCATTAGCTTATAATTTATAAGCTAAATTTTATTTTATTTTACTATGTAAAAATGCATCTAATGCTAAAAAATAAAATCAATTAAGAAAAAAAGACTTTTCAAATTATCAAAATGAAATAAAATATTGATGAAGGTGATCATGAGCTAATATAGGAACTAATTTGTTATTATATTAATTTTATAACTTTTGTAGGATTGAGTTCTATAAAATAATTATTTAACAATTCATGTTGATCTTCATTAAAGCAAAATATATATTACAATACTTTAAAATATTTAAATTCAAATAATTTGAACATTTAATTAATATTATTTCTTCATAAATCACTTTTAATATTTTAATATTAATCAATAAAATTATTAAATAACATATTTATTTTAGTAAAGTCATGTGGATCACGTGCAAGGCACGTATTTCTTACTAGTATTACAAAAAGAAACAAGTTTGTGTTAACCGCGAGAGGGACATCCATGCTATGAGTTATTTTATTTTATTTCTTAATATTAGCAACCAAGTATATAATATAATTTTGTCGCTAACATTAGAGGAAAAATTCAATTTTTGTTAGAGGCTAAAATAGTTTTAAATAAGCTAAAAGTAAGATAAAATTGCAAAATTGGTCCAATATCTTAGGAGGGATGTCAAAATTGATATTGTTGGTTTTTAAATTATTAATTTAGTCAAGTAAGTATTAAAATTGCTTAATTTGAGTTTTTTTCCACCGCAATATTGCAAATACACCGAAAATTGGCATGTGTCTCACACTTGAGACCTAAAAATTGGGGACTTTTAATTTCCAATAATTTTTGGTGACCTAGCAATCCATTTCGGCATAAGTATCCACATATTTTAATTGTCTCGTGGATTGTCATGTCACTAAAATTCATCATAAATAAAAAAAAGAATCCCCAATTTTGGGCCTCACGTCTTGAGTCAAGTGTCAATTTTTGGTGAATTTGTGACATTCCTAAAAAATAGAATACAAATTGAGCAATTTTTTTATTAAATAAATGGAAATATATAAAAAGAAAGGAAAGGGTCATGATCACAAGCCGATCAGTAGCAAAGGAAAAACAATGCAAAACTTCGGGGGAAAACAATAAAACTAACTTAAAGACGCAATTTAAATTAAGGGCATTTATGTCGCAAGGATTTTCGAGTGACATTGTTATTTGTTTTTTTGCACGTGCTCGATTATTGTCTTGATGATCCGATGTAGCACATGGAATATCGCCCAAGATTCACAATTTCCATAGCCTTCATAAATTCCGAGGAAGCAAATGAGTGAATGACAAGCGGAGTAGTTGTGGAGTTGCCTAACTTGATCTTTAAAGCTTTCGATTTGTCTTGTTCTTCTTCATTCGTCATATCGGACCATTGCTTATGTCTGTGCCGCCATTGCTTTAAAATCTTTAGAGTTAAGGACATAACCATTAAGCGGACGACTTCTAGATACGCTTTCCATGGCACTGAGATCCGCTTGACTCTTTTCATCTAAATTTGGTGCAATCACCGTGTCCTCATGAACAATAACCGAACTTCATTCTGGAGGTTGATAAAGAACCATAGTCCTATCAAGATTGACATTCAAACCTTTGAGGCCCACATCGCATGGACGTGTGAGGGCTCATTCTCTCCATGTAAATACTCCGGTGTATCACCCAATAAGTTAAAAGAATTTCGTGTTTGAATACTCGAACTGGATGGTCCACCCTCCTTAAGGCCAATACTCTTTCCGTAGAACGGACTATCCGGGGCTTAACTTGAACCCAAGTTTAAAACTACTTCCTTAGCCTTGTTAGCGGGAATCCTACCACGATTCCCCTGTCCTAATGGCTGATCGTCCATGAACCGGACTCTTATCAGTTTGAACAATGTCAGCGTTTTTTGTCCCATCTTGATGGCGACAATTCATAATACTTTGTCTAACAATCCGACAATTAACGCAATAATCAGGAAAATTCTTATAACTGGTCGAAACAACAGATCAATGTCCTATCCTTTTCAACCATAATAAATTCATAAAGATATTTATTCAATCAAGTTCAACTAGCACTTGAACAAAATGTCTCACCTCCCCGGACAACGAACGACCATCAATTTGGATCGGAGTACCTATCGCACTTGCAATCTTCATAATCAAAGAGGGATGCTAATACTCGATAATTAGTTCATAAATATGAACCCAAACTTGTGCCATAGAAGTATTAGTTTTATAAGGATTGAAATCCGGGATTCAATTAGTGATGTGAGTTGCGCCCGGATTCAAATTCCATGAAGCTTTAATGAAAGCAAGATTATGGTCAGCTATATCATTAAAATGTAAACTAAAATAATCCTTACCTAGTGGTACCAATTGCCAAGCATGTTAAATTCTCCAAGCGGCATGCAATTTTGATTTGAGCGCCTCTAACGGGCATGGCTTTACCTCTTTTGGAAGTATGAATCGTCCGATTAATGAATTCCATAACTCCACTTTGTAATTGATGATAAATCCCTTCATCCATCGTTACGGAATAAAAATATCCTTTCTTAACTGGAATTGTATCCTCCCGGAGGTGCACCGTTTTTGCAAAAGATTTCTTCACGGCCATTTCTTGAAAATCTTGATCCGTTCTTGGATGGTTCTTGAGAATCTTGGAAGCGTGATCAACAATTTTAATATTTATATGACTATATTTAAAATTTTGAATCAAACAAGACCAATTTTGACACCCTCTTAAGTTACAAAGAACAAATTTGTAATTTTACCCTGAAAGTAATTTAATTTAGAATTTTCCTAATGTTAGCGACAAACGTAGATAACTTCATCGCTAGCTTCATTAGTCGCCACTGATGTGTTCTAGATTCACCGTTAAGATTTAGAAACAATAAATGACATTAGTGTTAGTGGCGAGTTTGTTATTCCATCATTATTTTTTAAGTAAAGGCACAAGACCGAAAAATAAATAAAATAAAAAAAGAGCTGATCACAAGGTCAATCATTTAACCTACAATGGGGGCTATTAAAACCTTCCAAAGTAAAACCCACTCTTGTGGGAAAAACCCCCCGACAAGCTAATTACTAATTGGGCTTCAGACCACAAATCCCAACACACAAGCCAAAAAGAAAAGGAGTTATTTCGAAAAATACCCAACCATTCAGGGAGAAAAGACACTAAATATGCTCCCGCTCTTGTTTGGAAATTTTTGCGCTCCTACACTTTTTTTGGATATGTTTAATGTTTTTTTCAATTTCTTTTGTTCCTAGATTGTTTTCTTTATATTTATGTTGTTCCGTACTTGTTTCTATGTTGTTTATTTTATTTCTTGGTTGTTTCTATATTGTTTATGCATTGTTTCGATATTTCGATGCAATTTTTACCTATTTTTTACGCTCTTTTTGGTTCATATGTTGTTTTATATTTTATTTTTGTGGTTTCTGAGTTGTTTTTATACTGTTTGTTCTATTGTTTTTTAGTTGTTTCTATGTGTTTCCGATGTTTTCAATACAATGGATCAAAAATTGAATTGTATTCTATCCATGTGTTGTTTCTATATTATTTTCAATGTATTTTGTTTTAATATGTGTTATTTTATGTGTATATTTCTTGGTTGTTTATAAGATTTCGAGTATAAACTTGATTATTTAATGCAGAAAAAAATTATTTTTTCACTGAAATTTTATTAGATGAAATATGTTCAAACAACCTCGAAACAACAATGTCGAAAATCCAGAAAACGGCGGGAGCGTAAAAATATCTGGAAAAAAAGGCGGGAGCGTACAAATGTCCAGAAAAAGGATCGCCACACCAACGAATGATGCCTAGGCAGTGCTAAAATTCCTGCACAAGTATATATTCATTCTCTTTGGCACTCCCTGGGCTATCATAAGTAATGAAGGTATGCATTTTTGTAACAAATAATTTAATAACCTTCTTGCTAAATTTGGTGTATGTCATAAAGTTGCTCTTGCTTATCACCCTCAATCAAATGGCCGAGTTGAAATTTCCAATCGTGAAGTTAAGCAAATTTTGGAAAAATGGTAAGCTATAATTGATAAGATTGTCACAAAAACTTGATGATGCATTATGGGCTAATCGTCATTTACTTACAAAACACACATTGGTTGTCACCATATCGATTGGTATTTGGTAAGGCTTGTCATTTGCCGGTTGGACTTTGTTCGCCAAAAATATTTTGGTTCATACAACTGCAAGTGTACAGTGTAGTTTATAGAATAATGGCACGCAACTCAAGGATTGATATTCGAAACACTTAGGCTATAATAACATTGTATTCCAATTTTATTGAAGCGACCGAATATTAAGTATTTTAACTAAAAAAATCAAAAATAGAATAAAAAGAAATAAATTTGCGAAACCCACAAGTATTTTCAACATCTATAGGAGCAACCTTAGGCAAATAATCTCAACATGCTTCTTCAATATTAAATGCAAGTAAAGTTTTAAAAACCAATTCATGCAATTATATGGGTTCAATTCCTAAGTTAGTCTATTCCCTCTCCCGGGCGATAAATAAATAGTTGATTAATTACAATTGTAGATCTCCCGATACGTCACAATTATTACCAACTCCCAAAATATTTATGAATTGAGTGACTCCCCATAAACATTGTAGTCTCCCGACTCGTTACATCCGTTTATGTCCGAATTCGATTTCCGTCTTCGTTAGAACTCTTCTCCCCAATTTCGCACTAACAAATATGACATGCAATTTATTCCCGACAAATAAAAGAAATTAAAACACTCGAATAGAAAACATGAATTAATTAAGAAAACAAATAATCATATTTAACATGAATCCACAGTTTATTATGCCCCTAAGATCCGAAAGATATGACAAACATTGATTACAAACTCATAGACAAATTCGAATCAACATTAAGACATCATTTAAGCACAGAAAAGAGTCCTTAGACATAGAAAGAAAACCCCTTCTTTTCAGGATGGATTCCCCTCCTAAGCCTTCGAAACTCTTGTGCTCCCTAGATGCGAAAGCCTTGTGGTGTTCTTCGCGACCTAACCTTCTTCGCTCAGAAGATCTTCGATTCCTTCGTTCCTGTGTTATTTGATATGTTTTTGATATATGAAGTGATGTTTGATGACGTATGGTGGTGAAAATTCGTTCAAGCCTTGGTCCTCTTTATATAGGTGCTTGGAGAGGTCACTTGTAGAGTTGGAATTGGAGAAAAACTCTAAACAACGCGTCCAGCAGAGTCCCACACGGCCTGGCTGTGTGGCAACACACGGCCGTGTGATTTACAGCCCTTTCCCACATGCCCATGTGGGTTTCACATGGTCTGGCCGTGCGGTCCTAGTTCTGTCCCCTGTTTTCTTCCCTTCTTCACACGGTTGTGTTAGTTTCACAACGACATTTTCACACGGTCGTGTGATACCACACGGTTCGGCTGTATGACGTGTTTTTGTCCATGTTATTTTCCGAAATGGCTCCTGGGGTCTTCATAAAAGTTGTAGCCTTTCTCTTATCTTTCCATAGCCACTTGAATCACCTCAATATAAATTTTGTAGAGAAAGTTATGGCCAAAATACTAAACTATGTCACATCTTTGAAACTCCTTCACATATTCAATTTAGATGTTTTTGAAGGAAATTCCTTTTGTTCGATCGTCCCTGCTTCTCTCCTTCACATATTTGCTCGTAGCTTAGCTCTTGACCTATACTTTTGAACGTGATATCTCTTTTTATCCAATTTAGCTCCATTTCCTGTAAAAGAGTACGCAGTATCACGCCCAACAAAGGAAACAAAGTAAAACACACTAAATATGCGTGCAAATGCATCAAATATATATCATTTTAAACCCTCAAATGCACGTATATTTTACACTCATCAAACTTGAACATCGTACCTACTGGGCAATAAAAAAAATTGAATTTTGATTTAGAAGCTGCCGGTGAAAAACGATTACTTCAGATAGATGAAATGGAAGAATTCCGTCACGAATCATATGAAAATGCCAATATTTATAAAGAAAAAACAAAAAATGGCATGATCAAATGATTCTACAACGTGAATTCTTACCCGACCAATAAGTGTAATTATTCAATTCTAGATTGAAGTTATTTCGAGGAAAGCTGAAATCACAATGGTGCAGCTATTTGTAATTGAACGAGTATCCCCTTATGGTCTTTGTAGAATTGCGAGGAAAAGATGGGGATATATTTAATGTAAATGAGCAATGGTTGAAACATTACTTGAGAACGAAACAAGGAAGATTTTAAATCTTCCACTTGGTGACACAAATTCTTAAGCCCTGGGTAATTAATCCGGCCAAGATTATAAACTTAGCGCTTTTTGGGAGGCAACCCAAGATGTGTGTAATTTTCTTGATCCTTTTGTGTGCGTGTTTAGTATTTTTAGTTTAAAAAGTACATTCCTAAAATAATTTAAAAAAATTAAAAAAAAGAATCGAACACGGTCGAGCCGTAATCCAAGTGGACACGATCGTGTTGGACCATGTCGACAAATTCGCATTTCGAGGAAGGAAACAAGGCCGCTTTGAAAGACCCGGATGGCCATGTTTCCTGCCTCGAAATACGTAATTTGTCGACACGATCCAACACAAGGTCCACGGACACACGACTTCGACGTGTATAATTTTGTTTTACATTTCTTTTGGACAACCTTCTCCTATCAAAAATATACTCATCTTGACTCCAAATATCTCGTTTGTATGGATTTCATATGTAAGGGTGAAAACAAGTTATTATTGGAAGATTTTCTCATTTTTGGCTTGTATGATCGATGAGGTTGTCAACGAAAAATTTTATTAGGCTCAAAAAGGTCCTAGGAAAAACATATTTTTTGGTAGGCTATATAGGCTTTAGTTTTTCCAAAAGATGGCCTAAATAAAAATAAATAAATCTTGTACCGCGGTACAGACCTAAATAAAAATAAAAATAAATTAATATTTTGTAAAACCGCACCCACGGTACCTTGTTATGTCATGCGGTTCGTGTGATTTTTTTATTAAAAAAACATTGCACACTTGCTATGAGCCTGTGACGTCCACCCCACCCCATTCCACAATCACTTTTACTTTTCTCCCACAATCACTTTTATTTATCTCCACAAACACAAAAATAGAGAGTTGTGAATAACACAACGCACACTCTTTTTCTCTCAATTTCGGCCGAGAACCCCCACCCCTTCGATTATTTTTTCTTCTTCTTGGAATTCGACTCGAATTTTTGCTTTCTTCTCAGATTAAACAAGTTTAAGGTAATTCTCTTCCCCTTCTTATTCAAAATTCATGACAATTAGTAAACATTGATTATTTTGAAGCATTTGAGCCCTAATTGATAAAAATGTGTATTTTCACCAACTTGAGCTTTAATTGTTTTAACCATTGATGAATTCTTGATAATTTGTAATTGTTTAAACATAGTTGATTGTTGGTTGTGATTTTTGGGTCTTAAACACTTTCAAATTTCACAAATTCATATCATATACATTGATGCCCACAAGGTGTTCGATAAAATGCTTCAATGAATATTTTTACAAATTTTTGAACAATTTGCATAGCACAACATAATACATTACTTTGCTATATTTTTTGATGTAAATTTATCACACTTCATGAATTTTTGACATCAATTAGACAACAGACGGGGTTAAAAAAGAATTGACATATAACTTGTTAAATTGTCAAAATTTTACCTCTTGGTTTTATTTGTTTAAGATGTATGGAGGTCGTGCATCTTCATCACAATATGTGGCCTCTCTGTCTGTCCATCAAATTTTCTATTTGGTCGGCGTGATGAGGAAATTTACAAGCTATTCAAAGAAAAAGTCCTACCTTGACCATTGTAAAGGAACATGCATTTTTACCATCATCGGAAGATGGTGAATTGTTGAAAATTATTCAAGAGCGCCAATGGACAGACTTTTTGCAAAACAACCAAACCCAGGCATAATTTGATCGATACAAATTCTACATGACTTGCCTCAAAGAACATATTGATGCAAATAACGTGCCCACGATCATTGGAGGCCCGCACTCAAGTAGTTTTAAGTATCTTTGCCACGATTTACTTTTCGCCAAGAGCAATTTGGACCATTTATAACTTACCCGAAGTGGATGATACATAATATTTGGCTACATTGAAGACCCTAACACCGTGATATTGTACTCGAGCATTGACAAAACTGGGTACACAAAGGTTGACTTGAACTCCGTGTTCTTCTAAACAATTTTTCGACGCCACCACCTCAGTCCATATGGTCATGCATTAATGTATTTTATTTGTGCACGGATCGATCCAACATCCAGTCAGCGATCTGTACATTATACTCGTGCACGATTCATGTATATCATCGCCAACGATATTCCATTTGACTTAGGCAATTATATATTAAAATCCATTGTTCATTGCATCACCGCTGGAAAAAAAGGTAGCACTCAATCACCCTTCACTTATTACTGAATTATGCAGAATGCAGGGTGTCAGATCGCTACCTCTGTAATACCTGAGTCTTCCACTACTCATTAGGCCAATGTAGTTCATGCATTACATGTTGATTATGTGCTATTTGAATTCGAAATGACACTGCTGATCTATTTTATTTTATAATGACAATTTTATAATATTTAGTCTTCGGGGTGCACTACACTAGTCATCTTATATGATCAATTAAGTACTGGATTAAGTATTGAATAAGATGAAATTAAAATTAAGCGTCATTATTTTAGCTAAAACTAATTAAGTGTAACTCCACTATTAGATATACTCGTATACGATTGAGTTATCACATGGAGTGCAATAAAGTTCAAATATAAGATTACAATATATTATATGAATAAATTAATTAATGAAATTAGTATTATATTAGAAGGAGAGTGGGTATTAAATCTAATATAAATATATATACGAGGCCATAATCATAATATTAATTGACAAATAATAAAATGACCATACTAATAGTGATAAAAATAGAAAGAGGACAAAACCAAAATTTGAGAATAGATAGGTTTTTATGGGGAAATATCAAAATCATGTACATGTAACTTTTCTATTAAGTCATCCTATATAATAATTATATATATATATATATAGGGGAGGGGTTATATGAGACCACCTCATAGGGTAAGTCCATATGGACCAATCCTAGCCACATATCTAGATTTTCTAATGGTTGTGATTTTAGAGCTAAAATTACAAATTAAATCCTGGAAAATAGAGGAGGGGTAAATTAGTAATCCTACAAAATTACCCATATTCATGGGATTACTCGTTCACATTATGATCACACAATCTCTCCAAATCTCACATCAAATTCAACAAACAATCATCCATATTCTTCTTCTTCAACGCACTACTATGTGAAATCATTTATCCTTCTTCTTCAACGCACTATTGTATGAAAAAAGTTGCATAATTTGCCATAGTTGCTGAGAGCTCGACTTGATTCGAGTTTGCTTATGAAGATGTAATTTGTTGCTTGTGTAGATGTGTCATGGTGCTTTTATATACCATTAACTACATAAGCAAGTCATAAGCAACAAAAGCAACAAATCCATACTACATAAGCAACAAATATATACTATGTATGCACCACGAATACATTAACTACATAAGCAAGTCATAGCAACAAACTCATACTACATAAGCAACAAACCTATACTACATAAGCAACGAATATACATTATGTATGCACCACGGATACATTAACTACATAAGCAAGTCATAAGCAACAAACTCATACTACATAAGCAACAAGTCTATATTACAAAAGCAACAAATATATACTGTGTATGCACCACGAATACATTAACTACATAAGTCATAAGCAACAAATTCATACTACATAAGCGATAAGCCTATACTGCATAAGCAACGAATATACACTACACATGCATCACAGATACATTAACTACATAAGCAAGTCATAAGCAACAACCATATACTACATAAGCAACAAGAAATATTTTTGAAATCAAACGCTGGAGAGAGAGTGTGCGTGAAGAGTGGTGAAATCACGTGAAAGAGGAAATGAAATCTCAATAATCGATTCTATAATGCAAAATGATCACCATACTCTTCTTAGTTAAAAACAAAAAAAAAAAACATAAAACCTCCCTAAAAACTGACCACCCAAAATTGTTAATATATGGTTAGAATGTGTCCTCATGGACTCACCCTAAGTAGGAAGACCTATTTGATTCATATCATATATATATATATATATGACATATAAATATATCTTGTATTGATGATACAAGTTATATATATATATAGTAGACGACATATAGCATATATATAACTAATATATTATATATTACTTAAATGTCTAGCATACATATAAGCTTAACAGATAAGTCTGCTAACTAATATAAATATATATTTTATCCCCCACCGCCTCATTACTCTAATCAATGAATATAAATGTACAAATATACGTCCTTATACGCACCTATATACACGTGGTTTAGCACAAGGGAAAATTGGTTTAGAAATTGACAAATCTTCATACATGCTTTTCGGTTAATAGACGTATGAGAAATTTAGACAATGGGCGCATACCTTATAAAACAGAAAAGAAAACTGCAAACGGTGTGGTTTGCAGGGAATTTATGGAATGAGAAATCGGTAAGATTCCAAACTCCTTAAACGGTTTCTTTTAATTCTTCATTTTTACTATAAATTGGAATACAATAAATATGCTTGAAATAGTTTTGTTGAAACCGTATATTATGTTTTGGAATTTCAACTGAATTAGAGTTTAGATATTCTTTCACTTGTTTTAGAAATTGTACATTAAATTTAATGAAATCTAGTTAGAATAATGATTGATATCTAAGGTACTTAATTAATACAAAACCTAATTTTACAGATAAGTGATGTTAAACCATGTTCGAATAGGAAATCAGAGTGATCTAGAGATTCGATTAGATCTAATTTTATATTTCAAGATTAATTTACTTGGTTAAATTTAAGATTTAAAGTCATTCATATAGTAAACTTGCTCACGTAAGAAAGAAATTCTATACCTTATATTCTACAGGTTGTTTGTCTCACATCTAAAGGTTAGGACGAAAAAATGATTATTTAACTCTCAGTACATCCAAGAGGAAAATGTAAGTAAAAATCCATCTGCAACTGTAATGCATGGATATAGTATTGTTTGAATTAATTGTATTATATGTGAGTGTGGTATCTTCTTGAATATATGTGGGTATCATGTGATTCATGTTGGCTTGCATGATGATGCAATATGGTGTTTGGTGAACCATTGAACATATCATTCATAGCATTTGCATAATTGCATGTGCATGCATAATAAGAGATGCATCTTTTCTTCTCGTGCTCATATTATAAAAACTCCGATATTAAGAATGCTTGGCCTGGAGTAATTATGGGATGGGTGACCCCCGGGAAGTCATTCTCGGTGTGCGCGTGAGTGAGGACAAAGCGCTACCGGAAAGACTCGTGTTGGTTTGTGGGAATAGTCGTCGATCTTGAAGGCGGGCCATTACAGAGTGGTATCAGAGCTCGGTTACAGTTCTGTAGACTATCCATGTACATGAACTCAAAACTTGTGGAGCGCATCAATGCCAGTAAGTTTTACTTTATTGTCTGATGCATTTATGTTTCATGAAATTATATTGGCCATGTGTTATTAGGTTATCCTAAGACAGTATTTCAGTCATGGTGAGAACTAGAGGTGAGAGTAGTGGTGGGGATAGGAACCAAGGAGAGGAGACACCTATACCAACCGGTGATCGAGATAATGTCATTAATCGACTTACGAGCTCATCTAGCGACAATCAACAAATTCAACAACTTATCCACAGAGGGGATATAGCTGAGAACAAAGAGCGAAAATGAATCAATCATACCAAAGGGCGGATCAAGTCGAGATCGTGGGAGAAAGGTTCCGAAAGCTAAATCCACCAACTTTTGAAGATGCATCAGATCCTACAACTGCAGAAGACTGGCTGAGGACTTTAGATAACATGTTTCAATACGAGGGGCCCCGAGAAGAAGAAAAAGTAATGTGTGCTTCGTTTATGCTTCGTGGAAGTGCGGGACATTGGTGGGATACGATGAGGAGCATAGAAGATGTTACAACAATGACATGGGAAATATTTAAAGAACTATTCAGAAACAACTTCACGGCTCCTGTTCGTGTAATAAAGATGAACGAGTTCATACAACTACCCCAGGGAGCTATGACTGTCGGGGACTAAATTCGGAAATTTGAAGAATTATCCAGGTTTGCCACTCACATGGTTAGCACTGACACATTAAAAGTAGAGAGATTCCTTGAAGGTCTGAGGCCAGAACTATATACAGATGTCATCATGGCGGGAATTCAAGGAGTAACCTATTCACAGGTTGCTGAAAGAGCAATGGTGGCAGAACAAGTTGAATTAAGAATCTTCCATGCCCAGGAAACTAGACGCTAATTCAAACAAGGACAGGGACAAGGATGGGCTGGAAGTCAGAAGAAGAGAGTCTTCCAAGTTCAACAGCCACATAAACCCAACTTTCTACCACACCAAGGACAACAACAGTGGGAACAAATTAAGCGTCAAAGGGGCGATCAGAGTAGGGCACCTATACCACTACCTTTTTGTCATAGGTGCAAGACTCAACATACATCGAAATTGTCCTAGAGAGACTAGAAGATGTTTCACGTGTGGAATGACGGACATCTTGCGAACGTGTGCCCAAATAATCTGAATGCTCTTTGGACAAAAGAAAGTGCCCTAGAGCATTTACTATCACTCGAGCGATTACACAGGCAAACCATCAGTGGTGACAAGTAAACTTCTTATCTTTGACACCCCAACATTTGTATTATTTGATTCAGAGCCACACATTCATTTACATCCACCGAGTATGTGAGGAGACTCGGTAGGACACCGATGTAGTTAAAGTTGGTTACAATGTAACAATTCCCTGGAGATCCCAAACAGACTAATCAAATTTTGTAAGCTTGTGCTATCCCAATCAAAAATAAAGAACTTTATCTTTGATCTAATTGTATTAGCAATGAATGACTATGATATCATTTTGGGTATGGATTGGTTGTCAAAGTATGGTGCTACAATTGATTGTCACAAAAAGACAGTGACCTTTCAACCCCCGAGAAGACCCATTTACCTTCGTTGGAATCACGACTCATTTTAGATTTCCAATGATATCAGCACTAAAGGCTCAACGTTCTTGAATCTTCAAGGTGAAGGATACCTAGTAAGTGTCATGAGCATCGACGAACAACACCAACCAACCCTTGATGAAGTTCCAATAGTGAGAGAATATCCTGATGTATTTCCAGATGATCTTCCTGGATTACCACCCGACCGCGAGATTGAGTTTGTTATTGACTTACTTCCAGGAACGTCTCCAATCTCTATAGCCCCATACCACATGGCCCCATTGGAACTGAAGGAATTGAAGATACAATTGCAAGAGTTGTTGGACAAAAGCTTCATCAGACCTAGCTTCTCGCCATGGGGTACGACGGTCCTGTTCGTGCTAAAGAAGGATGGTACAATGAGATTGTGTATCGACTACAACAAATTAAACAAAGTTACAAGTAAGAACAAATACCCATTACCTCGAATCGATGATTTGTTCGATCAACTTCAATGTGCAAAGATATTTTCAAATATTGACTTGCGATTCGGTACCATCGGCTGAAAATAAAAGAAGATGATATACCCAAGACAGCATTCAGCACAAGGTATGGACACTATGAATTCCTGGTGATGCCGTTTAGGTTAACGAATGCTCCAGCTGCTTTCATAGATTTAATGAATCGAGTATTTAAAGATTTTCTAGATAAATTCATTATCGCGTTTATCGATGATATTTTGAATTACTCTAGAACAAAAGAGAGCACGCCGAACACTTGAGAATAGTGTTAGAGGTTCCGAGAGCAAAACAATTATACGCCAAATTTAAGAAATGTGAATTTTAGCTAGATCGAGTAGTATTCTTAGGACATGTTGTGTCCAGAGCGAGAATCTTGGTTGATCTAAGTAAAGTCGAAGCTATTAATAATAGGCCACAACCCACAAACCCTTCCGTAAGACGTAGTTTTCCTGGGTTTAGCCGCTATTATCGCTCGATTTGCGGAAGGATATTCAAGATTGCTTCGCTTTTAACACAATTGACTAGAAAGAGTGTCTCATTCAAATGACGGAAGCATGCGAACAAAGCTTTCAAGAATCAAGAAGAGATTGACTTGAAGACCTATTCTATCAATCCCATCGTCATCGGAGGTTTCGTGGTTTATAGTGATGCTTCAAATAATGGTCTAGGATGCGTATTGATGCAAAACGGTAAGGTGCATGCATATGCATCTAGACAATTGAAATACTATGAAAAGAACTACCCTACGCATGATTTAGAGCTTGCATGCATTGTATTTGAGCTAAAGATATGGAGGCATTACTTATACGGGAACGATGTGAGATCTACACATATCACAAGAGTTTGAAATACTTCTTCACACAGAAGCAATTAAATTTGCGACAACGTCGATGGTTGGAATTAGTGAAGGACTACGATTGTGTGATCAACTATCATCATGGTAAAACCAATGTTGTAGCAGATGCGTTGAGCCGAAAATCAACACAAAGCAATGCAATTGCGATTTACATTTGGAAACCAGACTTAATGGATCTTCAGAAAATGAACATAGAGATTGTATCATTAGGATCCGTAGAAGCTAAATTGGCAGCATTAACATTCCGACCGACGCTACTTGATCGAATTCAACAGGAACAACAAGGTGATGATTACTATGCCAAAGTGAAGAAAGATATTGCCTCGGTAGTGTCTTCTGATTTCAAGATAGCTGAGGATGGAGTGTTGCGATTTAAAGAACGATTATACGTACCCAACAGGGACAATCTCCGAGATAATATTCTAGAAGAAGCGCATTCAAGGCCATATTATATATTATGTACATCCAGGAGCTACTAAAATGTACAGAGATTTGAAGATGCATTACTGGTGGCCAGCTATAAAAAGGGATATTGCACAATACGTGGAACAATATTTAATCTATCAACAAATAAAGGCGGAACACAAAAGGCCAGCTGGAACGTTGCAACCTCCGCCTATTCTAGAATGGAAATGGGAAAGAATTACAATAGATTTTGTGACAGGTTTGCCCAAAACTATCAAGGGACACAATGTTATTTGGGTAATCGTGGATAGATTAACCAAATCTGCTCATTTTATTCCTATTTGCTCAACCTATTCCATGGATCGATACGCACAACTTTATATACAGGAGGTGGTTAGACTTCATGGTGTGCCAATATCCATTGTGTCAGATAGAGATTCTAGATTCTTATCTAATTTCTGGAGGACTTTACAGAAGGCACTAGGAACACGACTATCGTTTAGTACTTCTTATCACCCTCAACCTGATGGACAATCAAAACGAATGATATAAACTTTAGAAGATATGCTTAGAGCTTGTGCTCTAGATTTCCAAGGACATTGGAGTAAATATCTACCTTTGATAGAATTCTCATATAACAACAGCTATCAGACTACAATTGAGATGGCTCCTTACGAAGCACTGTATGTAGAAAGTGTAGATCGTCGGTCCACTGGGATGAGGTTGGTGAAAGGAAGCTTTTAGGCCCAAACATGATTCGAGAAATGACGAGGGAAGTCGTGGCACATATTCGACAGAGAATGGGAACTGCTTTCGGAGCCGCGAAAAAGTTACTCGGATCAAAGAAGAAAAATGTTGGAATTTTTTGTAGGAGATCGAATATTTCTTAAGGTGGCCCCAATGAAAAGGGTAATGAGATTTGCAAAGAAAGGAAAACTTAGTCCTCGATACATTGGCCCATTCCATATCACAGAAAGAATTGGTGACGTAGCTTATAAAGCTTCGACTTGCCCGCGTCGCCCCAGTGCACAATGTCTTTCACGTTTCTATGTTGAGAAAATATATTGCAAACCTATCTCATATTTTGAAGTTTGAGCCAATAAAGTTAAAAGCAGACTTGAGCTACGAAGAGATACCTGTGAAGATATTGTTACGAGAAGTAAAGAAACTCAGGAATAAGGAGATCCATTTAGTTAAATTACTTTGGAGGAGTCAATCTATAGAAGAAGCTACGTGGGAAAAAGAAGACGAAATGAGGGCTAAGTATCCAAACCTATTTTGGTAAGTAAAATTTCGGGATAAAATTTTTTATAAGGAGGGGAGGATGTAATACCCGAGCCTCTCACTTCTCATTAGGCCAATGTAGTTCATGCATTACATGTTGATTATGTGCTATTTGAATTGATATGACATTGCATGATCCATTTTATTTTATAATGACAATATTATAATATTTAGTCTTCGGTGCACTACGCTAGTCATCTTATATGATCGATTAAGATCGGATTAAGTACTTAAATAAGAAGAAATAAAAATTAAGCGTCATTATTTTAGCTAAAACTAATTAAGTGTAACTCAAGATATTAGATATACTCGTATACGATTGAGTTATCACATGGAGTGCAATGAAGTTCAAATATAAGATTACAATATATTATATGAATAAATTAATTAACGAAATTAGTATTATATTAGAAGGAGAGTGGGTATTAAATCTAATATAAATATATATATACGAGGCTATAATCATAATATTAATTGAAAAATAATATAATGACCATAATAATAGTGATAATAATAGAAAGAGGACAAAACCAAAATTTGAGAATAGATAGGTTTTTATGGGGAAATATCAAAATCATGTACCTGTAACTTTTCTATTAAGTCATCCTATATAACAATTATATATATATATATATATATTTATATGACATGTAAATATATCTTGTATTCATGATACAAGTTATATATATAGGAAAAGATCAAGTGAGACCATGCCTCTGGTGAGACACAATGGACTAATCTCAACCATCCACAACTATTAATCAACGGGTATGATTTAATGGATAAAAATATATTAAAATATTAATTTAATCAATATAAGGGTAGTAGGGTAAAATAACATAACAAGTTAGTTACAAAAATGGAATCAAATCTCTTTCTCTCTCATACATCTCCCAATTTTCCTAATCTCACGTCTCTCTCTCTCTCTCTCTCTCTCTCTCTCTCTCTCTCTCTATCTCTTCCTTCATTAACGCAAATAAAGAAAAATCGAAAAACTCGAAAATTACAGCTCATGAAAATTACGAGAGAAAAACAAAAAAATCGGTGCAATATTACGGAGAAATAACAAACATATGAGTTCGAAAACTAAATATGCAACAAAACTCAACTAAATATGCATTATCCAAAAACTATCTATGCAAACGAAAAAAAAAACTAATATGTAGTACAAGATATCCAACTATGCAAGACGTCATAAACTATGCAACAAAATCAACTAACTATGTATTATCAAGAAACTATATATGCATTGTGAAATAACTAAATATGCAAGACATTATGTAACATCCCATTTTTATAATTTCCAAAAGCAACATCCCATTTTCATAACTAAATATACATTATATTGAACCTATTTATGCGTGTAGTATAACTACATACGCAAAGACGTTATATTCAATTATGTCTTGTTTTTCGTGAAACAAAGCCAACAAAATAACTAAATATGCATTATTTGATGTCTAATTATGCAAAGAGAAGAACTCTAACTATCTTTGAAAATAAAAATATTTGGAAAGAAAATTAGTTCCTTAAATTCCGCCACAAAATCCGGCAGTCAAATTTCAAATTTATAAAATCATTGGACCACTAATTTGAACCATAAAATCCTCCTGGACCACTAATTTAAATTACAAAATTACAATCTTACCCTTAAAATCAAGAAAAATTAGTAAATAATTAAAAAAAAGCGAATTAATCACATCCCTTCATTTTTTAAGATCAATGGGTAAGATGAGTCCACACTGCCTCACCTAGGAGAGTGGTCTCATTTGAACCAAATCCTATATATATATATATATATATATATATATATATATATATAGTAGACGACATACACTACAGAAAGTTGCAATTTAGCGAGGAAAATTTTCCTCGCAAATATTGTTGATTTCTTTGCAAATGGAACTTAGTGAGGAAATATATTCCTCAGCGTATGTCGCCGCTTATAAGACCGTCACAAACCTATATTGGCAAGATATGTCCAAAATTCCTCACAAACTTTAGAGAGAAGATTCTTGATTTTGCAAAAAGTTTAGAGAGGAGATTTTCAATTTCAGCCTAATGTTAACAACAAGTTTATTAATTTCCTCGCCAAGTAGATACAATGTAAATATTAACCGCAAATCTATTATTTTTCTCACTAAAATGGATACAATTTTATCTCAGATATCATGTGTATATTTTATGTATTTATTTTTAGGCCGTTTTTATTTGTAAATTATTCACTAGCAATAATAATATAAAATATATTAACAATAAAATAATCACAATGCTCATTCAATATAAACTAAACAAAGAAAATTGAGTTTAAGCATTTGTGGTCGAGTGTTGATTGTAATCAACCACTACAAGTTTTTCCTTTCTTGAAGGGAATTACAACAATTTGATTGAATGTAATATGTTCTAACATTGTTTCAAAAGCAAGAGATAAAGTTCCCTTAAAAAAGTCAACATCCTCAAAGAAACATCCTCTTCGATTTAGTTATCACCAACCTGGAAGAATAAATATATAAATTAGAGCAAAACATTAGACCACACTTTATTTTAATTATAATACATAAACAACAACTGGTAAGACCGCCAAAAAAAAACCAAAAACAAAAACAGACTTAGAAATGCAATGTAGTAAAGAACTAAGACATAAATGAAGATGGTGGAAAAAACATAATACAAATACCCATGTTTAAAAATGATGCACATGTGCACAAGTATAGAAATAATATATAGTCACATTATTACATTGAAATCTAATGAAATAGTATAAATACCCAGAAGACAAAACCAACCTTCATCTTGTCTCCTAACCAAAACCAAGACTTGCAGCAGAGAAACAGAAAAGTTTGAATAAATCCAAGATAGTAAAGACAGAGCATATATACAGATACATGCATATACATATATGTTTTATGTTTGTGTATGTATGAAAAATATATCCAAAATCAACACAAGCATAAATAAATGTGAGGACACAAATATAACTGCTCAAGAAAGAAAATGCAAGCGCCTAGAAAGCAACAAAAGAGGAACCAAAGAATTAAAAGGAATAAACATTGAAGAACTCACTGGGAAATCAACATCTCAGAAGTCAAAATTTTCACTATTGCATAGTAGACGACACTTCAATACAAGAGATAATAACAGAAAACGTGAAGTGCTTATTCTACAACCAATAAAGCTCCAAGATTCAAACTTTAAACTCACCATTAACTAACCATCCAATAAAACTTAAAAAAAAAACGCACCAGTGAACAATGAACCATGAAAGACTGATTGTCGTAGTGCACCTTTAGCATACCAAGAAGATTTTCTCTATATGCAACCATACCTCAACAAAATAACCGAAAAAATAGAAAACTGTTAGAACACCTTTAGCATGTTATACGTCATGCACGATTCTTCATTCTCGGTCCCTAGTGTATCAGCTAAACGCTTTGGATCAGTCCTGCACAGATTTATGCAGAGGAGAGTAAATTACATATTTGAATTAAAAGATTCAAAAATATGACAAATAAATTGTGAATACGGAAATTTGGAGTTTTGTTGTCCATACCAGATCTTGTTGGGTAAACTATGGTGTGGTTTCTGTTTAGGAAGAAAATGGCTGGAGTTTGTAGGTATGGCTAAGTCGAGGCCTGAATTATATTCAGTCTCCACAAGACGAAAACGCCCCGTATACCGAGTGCTTACGGTTCCGGCGCTCGTCTCTAAGATACAACGACTTTTACAGTCCCGGTTAGCAGCACTAGCAAAACTGGAACAACAACGAACAACAAGAGTTTGAACTTTCAAGCTTTGAAGAAGGGAAATGTCAATATGCTGATGATGCAAATGACCAATTATTATCTGATGAATTTCGTATATTTTTCATCTGGGGTATATTATTATAGGCCTCGGTGTCTCTTATGGAAAGATCACGCTTTTGGCTCGAAAAAACACATTTGGCACTTGGCAGACGCACTGCTCATGCCGGCGCGACGACCGACGCGCCGCGCGTGCACCGCCCGCGGCTGCCATGCGCGGAAGGTTCGGCGAGGCGCACGACCCGATGCACGGCCGTGCGCCAGCCCGTCTTATTTAGTTCACACATGTACTGGCAGGATCGCCTTTTGATTGAAATCCACTTAATTAATTACAAAAATTAATTAAATCCGTTTAATTAATTACAAAAATTAATTAAATATTTATTTTAAAGGTTTTTGGTCCAAAAAGAATAAGGGCCTTGAAGCCCAAGCCCACGGCCCGTGACCCGCGACCCACGACCATGACCCGGGTCGGGCCGAGCGAGCCGGCCGGGCGGGCGGCGGCGGCGCACGCGCGCGTATGTGTTTTGAACCAAACCCACAAGCATGTAGGTTCTCACCCCTTTAAAAACTTGGGTGCCCCCAAGGCCCCAAATCCATAAGTCCAACTTGGGATATATAAATTGTGCAAACTTTTCATCCTTTTCCTATGTGGGATGGAGCATTTCTCCTTCCCCACATCTCCCATTTTTCATACCATTTATTTGTATTAAGTGGCTAACTTCTAGCATTAATTTCTCATTCACCCGGAATCGGTTTTGAGAAATTCCAAATGCTATTCTCATCTACTCTCTTAGTAGAATTTTTACAAATAATTTAATTCTATTTTTCACTAATGGAAACCACTTAATTATTTGGTCAAAATCGGGTCAACACCCATTTCTCAAGACCAAATTCCAACAATCCCCACATGAATGAAATTAATGCATGCGTGTATGCAGATTCGCTGAAAGTCTCGGCGAATCGTTATCGCATCGAGATAGGTAGCTTGTGGCTTCGAACTTTCCTTAGTAAAATATTATCGGATTTACTAGCCGCTTAGTGACGCGATGTTTTGAACTACTCACCGTTCGTGTAAACCAAGACAACAGTACTTACACAATAGCAACTCTAACACTTGTTGTTCTCACGTTGTGTCCATTTCGCCCTGGACCATATCTTAGATTCATAAGTGTTTCTTTTGAAGCGGCCATTACTTCTCACTTATATAGGTGATCTCCTATTGAAGAGTATCCTGCCATACTCCACCTTTCGGTATAGAATCATTAAAAGTCTTAAACTTAACCTCACCACATTCAAATAAGTTTACATTCACTGGATGTATCGAGAATGAGCTAACACATTTTCCAGTGTTCAGTTGAACATTCATAACTTAGTTGTCCCATTGAACCAAGGTCTTGGGATCTCCAATTCACAAGGTTGGGTTACCGCTATGAACATTCTTTAATTTGTGGATTTTAAACCCATTCCCTTAACAGTTTATACAGTTTGATCTCGATTTATTCCTTTTGTAAGCGGATCCGCAAGATTTTCCTTTGACTTCACGTAGTCAACCGAAATAACCCCATTCGAAATCAACTGTCTAATGGTATTGTGTCTCCGACGTATATGTCTAGACTTACCATTATACATACTACTTTGTGCCTTTTCGATTACTGATTGACTATCACAATGTATCATAACAGTAGGCACAGACTTATTCCAACAAGGAATATCCTCTAAGAAGTTTCTAAGCCATTCTGCTTCTTCTCCAGCTTTATCCAAAGCAATAAACTCGGATTCCATAGTGGATCGAGCTATGCACGTTTGCTTAGAAGACTTCCACGACACCGCTCCTCCACCTATTGTGAAAACAAATTCACTTGTGGACTTGGAGTCTTTTGTGTCTGATATCCAATTGGCATCACAGTATCCTTCTAATACTGCTGGATATCTCGTATAAAGTATTCCATAGTTCATGGTATACTTTAAATATCTAAGTACCCTTGTCACGGCTTTCCAGTGATCCGTACTCGGGTTACTTGAACCTACTTAGTTTACTCACCAATATGCAATGTCTGGATGTGTACAATTCGTTAAGTACATCAGACTGCCAATTACCCTTGCATATTCCAGCTGAGAAACTGGTTCGCCTCTATTCTTGCCAAGTGTTGACTTAGATCTACAGGTGTCTTAGCTGGAGGACTATCAAAAGCATTAAACCTTCTAAGTATGCTTTCGACATAATGGGATTGTGACAAGACAATTCCATCTGAAGTCCTAGAGATTTTAATCCCTAATATAACATCAGATAATCCCATATCCTTCATGTCAAAGTTCTTCTTCAACATGTTCTTAGTATTCATGATTAAACCATGACTACTACCCATAATCAACATATCATCCACATAAAGGCATACTATGACGTAATCATTTGTAGTACCTTTAATGTAGACACACTTGTCACATTCGTTGATCTTGAAACCGTTTGACTTCATAGTCGAGTCAAACTTTGTGTGCCATTGCTTAGGTGCTTGTTTTAGTCTATAAAGTGACTTAACAAGTTTACACACCTTTCGCTCTTGACCGGTGCAACGTACTTCCCCGGGTTGTTCCATATAGATCTCCTCTTCAAGCTCACTATTCAAAAAGGCAGTCTTAATGTCCATTTGATGTATCTCAAGGTTATGCAAAGTTGCAATAGCAATGAGAACACGAATGGACGTAATCCTCGTGACAGGAGAATATGTATCGAAGAAGTCATATCCCTCCTTTTGTCTAAACCCTTTAGCTACCAAACGGGCTTTATACTTGTCGATAGATCCATCTGCTTTATACTTCCTTTTAAGGATCCACTTGCATGCCAAAGGTTTGCAACCCGGTGGGAGATCAACCAACTCCCAAGTGTGATTTTGCATGATGGAATCTATCTCATTATTGATAGCTTCTTTCCAAAGGGAGCTTCTGGACTAGACAATGCTTCTTGAATAGTTTGGGGTTCGTTTTATAACATATAAGTTAGAAAATCAGGACCAAAAGACTTAGCTACTTTTGTCCTTTTATGCGTCTTGTTCCTCTTCATCATCACTTTGAGGTAACTCTTGCAGTATCATAAGTCCGTTTACTCGAACTTTCTTCTTTCTCGTTCTTTGTTCGGAAAGATATTCTCGAAGAATACAACATTCCTCGATTCAATGATCATACCTTCATTTATATCAGAATAGCCGACTTGTGCACTAAAAAGCGATATGCACTACTATTGTTAGCATATCCAATGAAAGCACAATCGATCGTCTTTGGACCGATTCTTACTTGTTTCGGCCAGTACTTCGATTTTAGCCAAACACCCCCACACTTTGAGGTATTTATATGGCGGTTTACATCCCTTCCATAACTCATAATGGAGTTTCATTTTTACCTTTGTGTGGGATCTTATTAAGAATGTAGTTTGCGAAAAGTATGGCTTCCCTACAAGTTTTGGGGTAAGCGAGAACTTAACAACATCGCATTAATCATCTCCTTAAGAGTACGATTTTTGCGTTCGCAACACCATTTGATTGAGGTGAGTAAGGTGCGCGATTGTTTGATGAATTATACCCGCTTTAGAGCAAAATTCTTCAAACGGAGCAACATACTCTCCGCCTCTATCACTTGAATCATCTTAATTTTCAAATTAAGCTGATTTTCAACTTCATTCTTATAAGTTTTAAAAGCTACTAAAGCTTTATCTTTGATTTTCAAAAGATACACATAGCAATATCTTGTGCAATCGTCTATAAACGTTATGAAGTACTTTTTCCCACCTCGAGTTTGCACAAGTTTTAAATCACACACATCTGTATGAATTAACTCGAGTGGTTTGGTACTTCTCGTTACCGAATGAAACGGTGCTTTGGCCAATTTTTCTTCAACACAAATTTCGCATTTGTCTTGTGAATCGGTTTTAAACGTAGGTATTAATTCCAGATTCACTAACCTTTTAATTGTGTTGAAGTTTACGTGTCCTAATCTATCATGCCATAAATTAGAACAATCCAACAAGTAAACAGAAATAACGTTTTTATTCTTCGCCTCTTGGCGAAAAACAGACATTACAGACATCTTAAACAGGCCCTTATCAAGGTAGCCTTTACAAAGAAACTGACCATTCTTGGTCATTACAAACTTGTCGGACTCAAACACTAGTCTAAACCCGGCCTTACTAAGCAAAGGACCAGAAACCAAATTCTTGCGGATGTCTGGGACATGCAGCACATCTACAAACGTAAGCTCCTTTCCAGAAGTCATCTTGATCACCACCTTTCCAAGCCCAACGATATTGGAAGTCGAAGAGTTCCCCATGAACAGTTTCCTTCCATTAATCGGAGTGTAGGAGGAGAACATCTCCTTATCGGCACAAATGTGACGAGTAGCCCCGACATCTATCCACCACTCCCTTGGTTCCACAATATCGCTTCAAACACAACGGCGGTGAGATCGAGCTCAGGAGACGTCGATTGGAACCGACTTGTCCTCCGTCACATTGGCTTGTTGGTTGCCACCTTGATTGCCCTTTTTTCAGTGTGTCGGCAATCCTTCGCCATGTGGTTTGGTTTGCCCAGTTGTAGCAATTACCCTTGAACTTTTTGGTCTTTCCTTTTCCTTCCCGAGTGCTTGCGTTTTCTTGCTAGTGCTCGATTAATAAAGATTGCCTTAGCCTCCATTCCAGACTTATTGGATTTCACATCGATTTTCGATTGTCTTCTTCGATGCAAAGCCGAACAATCAGATCCTCAAGCCCCATCTCTTTGCGCTTGTGCTTGAGGTAATTTTTGAAGTCCTATCACAACGATGGCGGGAATTTCTCGATTATTGCAGCCACTTGAAATGATTCATTCAAAATCATCCCTTCCGACACTAAGTCGTGAAGTATGATTTGAATCTCTGAACTTGGCCGATCACCGTCTTGTGTCAACCATCTTGTACTCGAGAATTGCCGACAACAAATTTCTTTGTCAGCATCTTACCTCTTGTACTTTTTCTCCAAAGAATCCCACAATTCCTTGGACGCCTCTTGAACGTCTTTATAGGCATTGTATAGAGTGTCGTCTAGCCCATTCAACACGGAGTTGTGACATAGAAAATCGCTTTGTTATGCCAACTTCTTCATCTCCAACTCAATAGGTAGGGGGTCGTCTTTCGAAAACGAGACAAATGACCCCAAAGTGGTAAGGTAGAACATCTTCTTCATTTGCCAACGTTTGAAGTCGGCGCCAGAGAACTTGGGCGGCTTTTTGCCGTGAGCGGGAGCAACAGCCATTGGTATGAATGAGATTGATGATGATGCCATCGTCTTCAACAGAAACGGAAATTTCGTCTTGCGATTGTTTGGTAAAATATGGTGTGGTTTCTGTTTAAGAAGAAAATGGCTGGAGATTGTAGGTATGGCTAAGTCGAGGCCTGAATTATATTCAGTCTCCACAAGACGAAAACGCCCCGTATATCGAGTGCTTCCGGTTCCGGCGCTCGTCTAAGATACAACGATTTTTACATCCCGATTAGTAGCATTAGCAAAACCCGAACAACAATGAACAACAAGAGTTTGAACTTTCAAGCTTTGAAGAAGGGAAATGTCAATATGCTGATGATGCAAATGACCAATTATTATCTGATGAATTTCGTATATTTTTCATCTGCAGGGGTATATTATTATAGGCCTCAGGTGCCTCGTATGAAAAGATCACGTCTTTTGGCTCGAAAAGACACATTTTGCACTGACAGACGACTTGTTCAACAAATAAGATTTACGCGGACCTGACGCGTCTGCGGCACTGCCCGTCTTGGTGCGCGCGAGGTTCGGCAGGCGCACGACCCGACGCACGGGCCGTGCGCGGTTCGCATATGTACGGTAGGCGCCGACCACGCACAAGTCGTGCGCTCGCCCATGCTCCGGTGCGAACCTCTTCCTGATTGAAATCCACTTAATTAATTACAAAAATTAATTAAATCTGTTTAATTAATTACAAAAATTAATTAAATATTTATTTTAAAGGTTTTTGGTCCAAAAAGAATAAGGGCTTGAAGCCCAAGCCCAAACCCGCGACCCACGACCTACGACCCGGCGGGCCGAGCCGGCCGCGGGCGGGCGAGGTGGCGCGCGCGTGTCCTTTGAACCAAACCTACAAGCATGTAGGTCCTCACTCCTTTAAAAACTTAGGTGCCCCCCTCAAAGCCCAAACCCATAAATCCAACTTGGGATATATAAAGTGTGCAAACTTTTCATCCTTTTCCTATGTGGGATGGGCATTTCTCTTTCCCCACATTTCCCATTTTCCATACCATTTATTTGTATTAAGTGGCTAACTTCTAGCATTAATTTCTCATTCACCCTAATCGGTTTTGAGAAATTCCAAATGCTATTCTCATCTACTCTCTTAGTAGAATTTTTACAAATAATTAAATTCCATTTTTCACTAATGGAAACCACTTAATTATTTGGTCAAATCGGGTCAACACCCATTTCTCAAGACCAAATTCCAACAGCTCACCATACGATGTACCTCCCCTGGCATAACTATGAGAGTTAATCGTATCCATTAAGAATGTTCCTATTTCCGACAACCCAAGTTTTAGGGAGAAAAATCGAGTTCGAAAACTATTAGCCTTTTTGATAAATGAAAAAATATAATCATAAGTCAATTGTGCACTTCAACTTGGAAAAATGAACTTTTGATCCGAAGAAGAGAGGAACACCTTATATAGTGGATTATTAGTAACTTTATACCCATTTGAGATCACCTCTTATATAGCGGATCATCGGTAACTTCATACCGCATTTGAGATCCAATGATCACCGGAATGTGAGTATTCGAATGAAAGATAAATCATCAGCCTGTTAGTTGACAAAATAATAGTAATTTGCATTTTGCAACTTTAATAAACACTGACAGGACTATAATCTAAAGCGATTTCAGTTTTTCGAATATTGAATTATATTTAACAACTCTGCTCCTATCTTGCTGAACACTATTGGATGCCTTAATGGCGAGCAATCCTAGAAAGCACGGTTTGTCGAATAAATGACCTAATAACAAGTGTTTTTGAGCACCCTGCAACAAATGTAACATTGGATATCAGCTGAAAAATTCATAAGCTAAAATCCTCAGTTTCAGACCAAAATAAGGAAAGACAAAGAGATATAAATAAAATTGATATTTATCTTACATTTGATATGTAACGGGCTGATTTCACTGAACTCTTTTCCATTTTAATGCCAAACTCATGTTTTTTGGCTCTAAAAAACAAGAAAGAAATATCAGTAAACTCGAGTAACACTTGTACATGCAAAGCAAAAACCGCATAATAAACATGAACATTTTAGAAAAAAAAAATTGAAAATTTGCAAATTCTATGTGTAAAGATCATTGACATCTTGAAATTATATGTGTAGGTGATCGTGTAGATTATGAAAATCAAGATATGACAAGCATAAAACCCACATGAAATAGTATTAAAACATTCTCTCAGCTGACCAAAAATATTATATAGAAACTGCTTCAGAATCACATGTTGATCATTAAATTTCTAGCTGCTGAGCAAAAAACCTTGACAACAGGGGCGTTAATTGACTAACTGATGGGCTATTGAACTATTATACAACATATTATCTTCCAAAAAGGTTTATAACATGCTACAGACTCATATATGAGCCTTAACCTTTACCTATATTTTAATGATTAAAGGAAATCATGTTATACAACATGTACTCACAAAAATATATCGGGTTATCTGTGCAGTACAAGTCCAACATTATTATAAGGCAAATTCATAATTGATAAGAGGGATATAATAGAAGTTAAGTTACTGTCGACATTTTCATTAAGCTAAGAAACAACAATTTCATTCACAATGATTATCATTGCCAAATGATATTGTTTCTTAAGCCATTGACCCAACAAATTCTTAAGGAAATTCAGTTAATGTCTTGGATATAGGAAATTATGTCAAAACAATGAGTAGAATTTTAATACATGATCAAATTATGGTGATCAGTAAAAGCAATTACTTACCAACAACAGCCCATTGCGGCAACTCTATAAAGCTAGGAAGAACTAGCACTTTTCCAAGATCTGCAGCCCATTTGCAAACAATGTTACCCTGAAATCACCTTGTATATAATTGATTGAAGGACTATATATAGTACTTTGGATACAATCACAACAATCCATGTCCATAACAAGTACCCCTAAAAATCACACTTATAATGCATGCATATATGGTAGAAAGGTCATCTAATTACATTATGACACCAATTTGACAAATTCCACATTCCTCTGTAAACAGAAATAAAAAGCCTAGCAACATGATATTACTCCGACAACTCGAAACACCACCATTGAAGCCGAATCGACTTGAGTTAAAATTAAATTGCCAAAACATATGAAAACATGCAGTCACACTCAATGAATAAATTCACCATGACCCCTTCCCTCTCTCTCTAAAACCAGACAGTAGTGAGAGAGAATAGGTGAGTATATACACCACCAAACAAACTAAGAAAACTAAGGTGATAATCCCAATCATTGGCGAGGTAAATGCACAAACAAGTTGAGTAAAAGTTGTATTTAACCTCGAAATTCCAGGGCGCTCGTCGTTTGGTTCCGGCGCCGCTCAAGCACAAAACCGCCCTATTCCACCATCGTCGGATTTTGTCAAATGAAAAGGTTAAGAAGTTGATTTGAGAAAACGGATTTCGATTGGGATAGGGTTTGTGAGAATTTGGGATTAGGAAATCGATTGGGAGGGAAGTGAAGCAAATCGATGGGGAGGGAAATAAAGGGATTCGACGGGGATGAACGTGGGAAATGTTTCGCGCGTAGACAAGAAACAGATATTTTGTGCTGAAACTTTGCCACGAAAGGTTAAAGCGCGATTGGATATACTTTCGTTTTAAAAATTTTTATTTTACTGAGAGAATAGTGGTAAAATAAATGTTGGAAGAAAAAGATGAATTTTGATAGTGTGAGATGAAAAAAGTAATGATAAAAGTTGATTTGATTTAAGAATAGTAAAATAGTGATTGAATATGATTGGTAGTTAAAAATGTGTGAGTGAATGAATAGTGAAATTTGTGGAAAAATGTGTAATAATGATTAGTTTTTGTGAAAAAATGTGTAGATGTGATTGATAAGAGAAAAAATGAGAAAAAGTGAAAGTGAGATAATAGTATATTTTTAAAAAATTTTCATAAACAATCGCATGTTTGGTCAAAAAAATTATCCAATGAACGAAAATGGAATCTAATCCATATCCAATAAAAATTTCAAAGTTTTGGTCGAAGAAGAATTTAGAGACAAAAGTTTTACCACATATTCGTTGCCAATTTTTTTATTTTATTAAAAAAAGCCGGAGGATTTTTGGCAATGAATTGAGACAATTCGTCTCAATGTTTAGACAAGAAAAAAAATGTATTCCTCGCAAACAGTATTTTTGGTGACAAAATTTAAATTCGATGAAAAATCTTCCTCGCTATTTTCATTTTTCTTGAGTGATATAGCTTATATATAAAACTAATATATTATATAATACTTAAATGTCTAGCATACATATAAGCTTAATAGATAAGTCTGCTAACTAATATAAATATATATTTTATCCCTCACAGCCTCATTACTCTAATCAATGGATATATATGTACAAATATACATCATTATATGCACCTACACACACGTGGTTTAGCACAAGGGAAAATTGGTTTAGAAATTGACAAATCTTCATACATGCTTTTCGGTTAATAGACGTATGAGAAATTTAGACAGAGGGTGCACACCTTATAAAAAAGAAAAGATTGCAGGGAATTTATGGAATGAGAAATCGGTAAGATTCCAAACTCCTTAAACGGTTTCTTTTAATTCTTCATTTTTACTATAAATTGGAATACAATAAATATGCTTGAGATAGTTTTGTTGAAACCGTATATTATGTTTTTGGATTTCAACTGAATTAGAGTTTAGATATTCTTTCACTTGTTTAAAAAATTGTACATTAAATTTAATGAAATCTAGTTAGAATAATGATTGATATCTAGGGTACTTAATACAAAACCTAATTTTACAAATAAGTGGTGTTAAACCATGTTCGAATAGGAAATCGGAGTGATCTAGAGATTCGATTAGATCTAAATTTTATATTTCAAGATTAATTTACATGGTTAAATTTAAGATTTAAAGTCATTCATATAGTAAACTTGCTCACGTAAGAAAGAAATTTTATACCTTATATTCTACAAAGTTGTTTGTCTCACACCTAAAGGTTAGGGCGAAAAAATGATTATTTAACTCCCAATACATCCAAATAAAAGGTAAGTAAAAATCAATCGCAAATCGTAATTCATGGACATAGTATTGTTTGAATTAATTTATTATATGTGAGTGTGGTATCTTCCTGAATATATGTGGGTATCATGTGATGCATGGTGGCTTGCATGATGATGCGATATGGTGTTTGGTGAACCATTTAACATATCATTCATAGATATGCATGTGCATGCATAATACAAGATGCATCTCCTTTTCTCGTGCTCATATCATAAAAACTCCGATATTAAGTGCTTGGCCCGGAGTAATTATGGGATGGGTGACCCCTTGAAAAAGTTTGCTCCGGTGCGTGAGTGAGGACAAAGCGCTACTGAAAGACTCGTGTTGGTTTGTGGGGACAACCATCGATCTTGAAGGTGGGCCATTACAACCTCTCTCGAACGAAATCCATCCCATATGCCCAATTACACACAAGACGATTATAAATACGAACGTTGGGATGACGCGCTTTGCACATCCTCACGTTGGGATACTTATTGATTCGTGCGCCGCCACCGATTGACGATGTTATAACAAACACACATAATGGGGCGAATCGGCTGACAAGGTGATACAGTACGAAGGACATGATGATATTCCAAAGAGAGGGCGATGGACATACTCATGATCATCATCTCGATCCCAAGTTCATCATCTTGAGCAAACGATAGCAAACTTACAAGAGGAGATGCGAGAGGGTCGCGAGGCCTTACGCCGTGAGTTACGTCAGGAGCTGAGGAAGATGCAGCGTTGGGCAGACCGATGATTGCTACTTGTGATGCCTATCATCGGGATTATTTGGCGTCATGGACACATCATACTTTACATCCTGATACTGATTTCATTCCTCCAGTTATGTCGCCTACCCCACCTACTTCACCGGATGATGATGATGCCACCGGTTGATGGATTTTCAGAAAGTTCTGTTGACCTTAAAACTCTTTATTGCTTAATATTCGTACATTGAGGTCAATGCACATTTTAAGTTTGGGGGTAGTATTATGCATCATGATAACTTTTGAGTATGTTTTTGTAGCCTATGATGTTTTTTTATTTTCAATATGCATGATTTGATGAATTGTCTGAATGTGATGTGTTTAATTGATAGCTAAGTGTTCGCCTTATTTTTAACTTTACCGCAAGTGAACGGCGTAGTTAATAGATAGAGTAAGCAAGGTCGATCCCACAGAGACTAATAAATTTATGCACTAGGTATTGAGATTGTAATATTATTATTTTTATTTAGACGATCGAAAGTTGATTGTTGTTTTGTAAAAGTAAGACAATATTTTATCATAAAAAGACAAAGCAAAGAGTTCGACTAAAAGATCAAGTGGATGAATGGATTCCAGGGTTATGGTTTCGATTAATCTCCTCTTATTATCCGATTAATCAAAATCAAAGTTATTATCTATCTTCCCTATAAGACGATCACAAAAGTATTTTGCCCTCTCTTTTCGAGATACAATAAAAACGTTGGTTGAATTATCTATGCTATCATCCCTACTCAACATAAGATAAACAACTCCCAAAAAGCGTAAAAGTTCGGTTATCCTCACAAATAGTCACAGACTTCTCAATCATGCACAAGATTGATGTCAAGCACTTAAGATCTAGTATTGAAACTCATCTCTCGAATTATGAATCAATACATCAAGCGAGTTAAACCATTAGCCATATGATAAAATAAGAATAAAACAGCAGTACTCGAATAGGGTTCAAAATAATAACTTCAATTCCAATTAAACATCAAACAAGAGTATCAATTAACCTAATCCCAAACCCCGGAATCACAAAGTGTTTAGCCGGGACATGGGGATATAAACAACTCATAGACAAATTGTCCATATTCATATCAAACTAAGTGAAAATAAAAGATACAATGGAGTAGAAAACTCAGGGATTTCGATGATCTCTCGATCAATCTTCAATCCTCAAGCGTGTGGATGCGACCTCGATCTATCTCTCGATTCCTCCGGTAGAAGGGTGCTCTTTTATGTGCTTTCTGTTTGATACATGTTTTTATCTTAATTTTGATGATTTTATTTTATCACCAAAACAATGTTTTTAAAGGTTGTCTAAATACTCCTAAATGATTTAAAACGGTTTTAATATTTTCCTGAGTATTTTCCTCAAGTTTATTCTTGATAACAATGGACAACAATTTTAATGTTTTTTTGTCAATGGATTTTTCTCTAAAACAAGGTTCCTAAATGTTGTCTAAATACTCTCGATCGGTCTAAAATGTTTTTACTAAATTTTCGGAGTATTTCTTGAGTTTTATTTTCGACAAAAATTGGACAACATTTACTGTCTCGTGAGTGACCGACCGGTCGCCCATAGGGCAACCCGCACTGAAGATGTTTTTAGAAACAGAAAAATGAGACGGAAGTAAAAAAGGCGGTCGACCAAATTAGCTCATGGCGTCGACCGGTCGGGCGGCCGGCGCCAGATGGTCGACCAGGCACTACATGTTTCGTTTTGAAAGCAACAAAACCTCTTCGTTTTTAATTAGGGGGACCGGTTGAGACAGGGGTCAACCGTCGAAGCCTATGTCGACCGGTCACCCCGTTGCATTTTTCAAAGTGTTCTTATTTCTCTTATTTAAAGTGCGACCAAGGCCGCATCTGTGTATTAATGACAAAAAAAATATGACCGTTTGACAAACAGACACATTTCCTTAAATTGTGGGATTGATTTCTAACAGCTATATTCTTGATTTTAATTGTATTTTTCTGTAGATTTTCAATCCCCAAGAGGAGCCTATGCTTGATCAATCATTTCCTATAAATAGAGGAAGTTTTGGAGCAACCAACACAACAATCGAGATACAACACAACAAGATACACTTCAAGCAAATACTTGGTCTTTCATTGTTATTATTCTTGTTGTAAATTTGCCTAGCTAATCACTTTCACATCCTTGAGGTCTAGGCTATTCTTGATTACACTTTGCACTCAAATTGTATTATTCATTATTGAGTTGTAATCTTGATTTTTGGTTATCATTCAAACACAAGATATCCTTGTGAGTGTTCTTGTGGTAAGAACACACTTGGATGATCTAGGTGATAGGTGAAGAAGATTGTGGTGATCTTCTTATTGAGGTGTTGAAGAATTTGGTATTCTTCAGGTTGAAGATTGTGGTAATTTTCACAAGGTGCCGTTGAAGGAAGATTGTGGTAATCTTCAAAGGAGATTGTGGTAATCTCCAAGGTGGTGTTGAAGAAGAGTGTGGTGCTCTTCAAGGTGTTGTAAGTTGAATTTGTATTAATTTTGGTAATTAATAAAATTCTTTTCTTTTTGAAATCCATCCCTGGATATCTTTGGGGTGGTAGAGGATTAGGCCCTAGGTGGGTTGAACCTCTTTAAATCGACGTGTGTTGTTTACATTCCGCACCTTTATCATTGTGTTTGAGCATTCGTTTATAAAAAGAGGGCGAAATCGAAAAGATGGAGATAATCTATTCACCCCCTCTAGATTATCGTAGCCGCTGACTTACAAGTGGTATCGAGCCAAACTCTTTGGCAAGCTCGGTTCACATCGCGAGTGAAGAGAAACGATCGTCGGCTCTTAACGAAGCTCATCTATCCGGCAAGACCTCCACCACCAAGCCACCACTATTTGATTCCAAAAATTTTATTTTTGGAAAGAAAGAATGGAATGCTACTTACAAGGTTGCGGGTTCGACATTTGGAACACCGTCATGAACAGAGAATCCATTCCGATGAAAGATACACCACACACCTCAAAAGGCTTCAAAAAGCTCAATGATGAAGAAAAGAAAATCATCTCCTTAAACGGTAAGGCTTTAAATATTTTGTATTGTTCATTTACTAATTTGGAATATGAACATATTGTAGGAATAAAATCGGCACATAAAGTATGGCAAAAATTAGAAGCCATCTATGGAGTAGTTGCAAATGAAAGGAGTCAAACAAAAGCATCTACTTCTCAAGGTCATACAAGCTCAAATCTAAGGAACAAGCCTCTTACAACTTCCAATTATGAAGAAGTTGAATATTGTTTTATGGGCATCAATGAAGAAAACGAGGTATGTCTTAAACCCTCTACTTCCTATGATATTGTCATTCAAAATGATTATAGTGATTTGCAAAATGATTATGATGAACTTCAAAATGAATTCCAAAGCTTACTTGTTAAATACAAAAATTTGAAAAAGGAATTCAATATTTTGAAAAATGATAAGGATAGTCTATTTACTTCCTATGAATCACTATCATGTGCTCACACCACCACACTTGACAAGGTTAGAAACCTTGAAAAAGAAAATAGTACTCTTGTTGAGGATATAAATTGCTTGAAAAATGATTTATCTAAATCCAACTTGAGTACCGATAAAATGACCAAGATTGTTGATTGTTCAAACTAGAACTTGATCATAAGCCTTTAAGGATGTCAATCACATGAAAAAGAATCAAGTCTCTAAAGCATGTTGGTCATTATGCTCCTAGAATTATTACATGTTTCTATTATAAAAAGGGTCATACGACTAATTTTTGTCGAGCTAGAAATAGCTCTAATTATCATTGGAGACCTAAAAGTCTCAAGACTAATCCCAAAGGACCCAAACACATGAGGGTACCACAAAATAATGTCATATTAGGTACCCAAAAAATAATGATCGAAGAAAAATCATACCGCTGAAGAAGACATCAAATGACCGTTTCATTTGATCAAAGAAGAGAAATTATTCTCAACAAAGCCAATCTCCAAGAAGAGGATATAATCAAAATTGGGAAGAACATAATCCTTGGAAATGGCAAAGACATCATCAAGATAATTTTCAAAGAAGAAAAGATCATCAACAACGGAAAGGTAACAAACCTTGAAAATGGAGTGATCAAAGAAGTCATCATCAACAAAGTGACTTCTCAATGGGAAGATATCATCAACAATGGGAAAGACACAATCCATGGAAACGGCATAATTGGTAAACCGTATCTCCCCATTCATATATGCATTTTATTTTAATTCTATGCATGTTTTTAAATTGAGTCTTAATTGCAAAATGAGTCTTCAAGCATTTATTTTTTAATGTAGGTCCTTTATATATTTGTGAGTTTCAAAATTTTTTAAAAAGAAGACCTTGCATGATTTTCTAAAACTTTTGAGCATTTAATTAGACTTATGTGGCTTATTATCTCTTATATAATCTTATAGCATAAGGTCTTTTTGATATCTCCTATTACTTGCCTACACTTGTATTTTTGTGCAAACTTTGTCTAAGAAATGTGTAGGATATGCATCTCATATTCATTGGCTATTTCGTCATCAAAGTTTCTCAAACTATCGAGGTACGTTCACTCGTATTCACCTTAGAACTCGATATTATACTTATGCACATATCTTTCAAGATATTTCATTTTAACCCCTTAAGTGCCCACTAAATGATTTTGCAAATATTCTCTTAAAAGGGCACTACTTGTTAAGTCTCGATTTTCTCGAATATATGTTTTCCCGAAACCCGTATTTGTTGGACTTGATCCAAAACTATTTTTTTCAAAGTTTTAAAACTTTTGGGGTGAAAAATAGAGTTTTGGAAAACTCGGGAAAAGGAAAAATTACATGGGACGTCAAAGAGGCGGCCAGTGCATCTGCACTTAGGCCGTCGCCCCTTACCTCGGCCGGTCGCCCGGGCCTATTTTACAAAATATAATCGTTCGTCCTCGCTTTTAAACAGACGAAGAAATCTCCCAAACCCTAATAGTAGCGAATTTTCATCCCCTTTTCTCTAGAACCTTCAATTCTTCATCATTTTTCACGATTCTTGTTGCTAATCTTCTTATTTTCACAAGAATCTTACATATATGGCTCCCCCAAAGAATTCCACCTTGAAATCCCATCTCCAAGCGTAGAAGGGGCGAGAGGGTTCGTCGAGAAATCGGCAAGAGGAAGCCGAACAAAGGGATATTCGAGCCGCTCAAAGAAACGTGGCTCGAAGGTGATGATGTTCAAAATCCTATTCTCTCTCGGGCCCAAATTACTAAGCTACGCGGAACAATTTCGCTCCAAAATTGCCGTTGGGCGAAAGGTAAAAATCCTTTGTTACTCAAGCCCCTAATTCCCACAATGTTCTTAATTTCATCAATAAATATGCGGAATGGTATTATGAGGACTCGGGAATGGGAGGAAAATCTATTGCTCGGACTAAAATGTGTCGTTTTAGTTCATTTACAAATGAGTATCCTACTATAAGAGGATTTTTTGAGGAGCAAGGATGGATGTATTTATGGGAATATGCTTATGTTTACGTATGATGATGATATTATCCAACTCTTTTATGCAAATATGTGGGTCGAATATGATGTTGAAAGGAAGCCTATAGTCATAAATTCACTTATAAGGGTCGACATTTTAGATGGACTCCCAATGATATTTGCTTGGCTTTTACGTGTTAGAGAAGGTGGTTGGGATTATTTCTCTTGTGGGACTTGGAATGATGAAATGTTGGGGTGTCAATGAAAGAAGTAAAGACGTATTTGGGAGTATGGCCAAAGTATTCTTTGTTGGCAATGACACTTGAGCATCGTATTTTGTCGGTCATTGTCTCATATTGCATTTGTGGTAAGTCGGGAAAAATGCCTAGCAACATGGATTACTTTTTAACTTATAAGATTGCTAGGAGGAACCACTTAACTTTGGTGCCATACTTATTCAATGTCTAATCGAGTCCATCACTCAAGGTAATAAGAAGTTGGTTATGGGAAATTGGAATTGTAAACTTCTTATTCAATCGGGACTACCTTCGTCGGAGTGTAACTCGGAAGTGTTTCAAAATGACTTTGACATTGATAACATCTCCCAAATGGTCACAATGCGCAAGAATATGGACATCCGACCAACCAAAATGGCTAGAGGAAGAGGTCAAGAGTCCCCCGATCCTAATGACTACTTTGATGACGCCGAGGCCGCAAGATTGGCGGAAGAGGGGCGGCGAGCAATCCGGAGGGTAATACCGGTGCTCAACCGCCTAGAGGTATACTCAAGCCGAATTTGATGAGATGAGGGCTTTTCATGAGACGAGATATGAGGTTTTGGAGCAAAGACCTCCAAAATGCAAAAGTCTATCGGCAAATTGAAGAAATTCATCAAGGATCTTATTCCCTGGAACTTGCTTCTCCTCGGATGAGGAATGATGATCCCACCCCCTCTACTTTCTAGCATTTTCATTAATGTTGCTTTGTATTTTGATGAACTTTTGTAAAACTCATTTGTACTAATGATATTTGCTTGTTTTTCTTAAAAGGGTTAAAATTGCAAGTTGATGATGACTTGTGGATGATCATGATTTTGATGGAGTATTTGATGGTAAAAATACTCTTATATGGCATGGTTTGAATATTGGTATGAAGTACTTGATGGTAAAAGTGCTTCTCTTAATGCTTTGATCTTTATGCTTAGTTGGATATGTTGGGACATTTGATACATGTATTGTTTAAAGCATGACTTATTACTTGATGGATGCTCTAATTTTTGGCATTTGTAATGCCTTGATCATTCTTAGCTTATCTCAATTGGGTTGAACCCGAGAATCTACTTTGAGCTTCTTATTTGATGAACAATTGTTGCATATGGTGCATATGATCTTTTTGAGCTTTGGAATGAGGTTGATTGATGATATGAAAATTTTTTGGCTTGAAACTTTTACAAGGATTATATGCAACCTCTTTTATTTTTCACGCACACAAGGTGTTTGTTGAAATGTCACAATGAAACTTTCAACTTCTACGTGATTCTCTTGTTTCAAAATGTCTTAAAATCTTTTTGAAATCATGTTTTTAGCTAACTAATGAGCTTATGGATCTCTTATGTTACAATTCTCCCATTTTCCTTAGACTCTATGTATAAATTGCTCGATGGTTGATAAACCGTCTCGTTTGCGCACTTTGATATATTTGTATGATGTTTTTATCACCCTAACATTCTTTTTGATGATTCCAAAGGGGAGAAAGCAGGATATTGCTCATTAGCTCAAAGAAGCTAATAAAAGTTTGTCATAAAAGCTATAAGCTATGGCTCATAAAAGCAATAAGTTGTGATTTGTTTTTAGTCCAATTGTTGCTTGATGGACTTATATAATTGTTTAATGATGTTTTGTGACAGGGGGAGCTTATAAGCTCTTGAACAAATTGTAAAAGCTAAAGCTTTTAGCTTATGGAAAATTGTTTTTACATTATTCTTGATATGCTTGTTGATAGGGGGAGCTTGTGCTTATTATTGAAAATATTTACTCCCTACTTGGTTGCTTTAATATTTTTGGAAATTTTGGTTGCTTCCAAACGGTCAAATGTTTTTACCGGAAAATCATTTCTAAAATCGCTCTCTTAGTTGGTGTAAAAATTATTTTGGTTTGTAATCATCAAAAAGGGGAGATTGTTTGATACATGTTTTTATCTTAATTTTGATGATTTTATTTTATCACCAAAACAATGTTTTTAAAGGTTGTCTAAATACTCCTAAATGATTTAAAACGGTTTTAATATTTTCCTGAGTATTTCATCAAGTTTATTCTTGATAACAATGGACAACAATTTTAATGTTTTTTTGTCAATGGATTTTTCTCTAAAACAAGGTTCCTAAATGTTGTCTAAATACTCTCGATCGGTCTAAAATGTTTTTACTAAATTTTCGGAGTATTTCTTGAGTTTTATTTTCGACACAAATTGGACAACATTTACGCCTCGTGGTCGACGGCCGCCCTATAGGGCAACCCGTACCAAGATGTTTTTAGAAACAGAAAATGAGATTTAAGTAAAAAACAGTAGTCGACCCGGCCGCCTGCCGTGGTCGACCGGTACTGCATGTTTCGTTTTGAAACAGAACAAAACCTCTTCGTTTTTTAATTAGGGGGACCGGTTGAGGCAGTCGGTCGACCGGTCGAAGCTATGTCGACCGGTCACCCTGTTGAATTTTTCAAAGTGTTCTTATTTCTCTTATTTACGTGCGTAAATCGCATCTGTGTATTGACAAAAAAAATATGACCGTTTGACATCGGACACATTTCCTTAAATTGTGGGATTGATTTCTAACAGCTATATTCTTGATTTTAATTGTATTTTTCTGTAGATTTTCAATCCCCAAGAGGAGCATATGCTTGATCAATCATTTCCTATAAATAGAGGAAGTTTTGGAGCAACCAAAACAACAATTGAGATACAACACAACAAGATACACTTCAAGCAAATACTTGGTCTTTCATTGTTATTATTCTTGTTGTAAATTTGCCTAGCTTATCACTTTCACATCCTTTAGGTCTAGGCTATTCTTGATTACACCTTGCACTCAAATTGTATTATTCATTATTGAGTTGTAATCTTGATTTTTGGTTATCATTCAAACACAAGATATCCTTGTGAGTGTTCTTGTGGTAAGAACACACTTGGATGATCTAGGTGATAGGTGAAGAAGATTGTGGTGATCTTCTTATTGAGGTGTTGAAGAATTTGGTATTCTTCAAGGTTGAAGATTGTGGTAATTTTCACATGGTGCCGTTGAAGGAAGATTGTGGTAATCTCCAAAGGTGGTGTTGAAGAAGAGTGTGGTGCTCTTCAAGGTGTTGTAAGTTGAATTTGTATTAATTTTGGTAATTAATAAAATTCTTTTCTTTTGAAATCCATCCCTGATATACTTGGGGTGGTAGAGGATTAGGCCTAGGTGGGTTGAACCTCTTTAAATCGACGTGTGTTGTTTACATTCCGCACCTTTATCATTGTGTTTGAGCATTCGTTTATAAAAAGAGGCGAAATCGAAAAAGATGGAGATAATCTATTCACCCCCTCTAGATTATCGTAGCCGCTTGGACTTACACTTTCTAGTGTAAAAGTCAGTGTGTCCTCGTTTGAGGCCGCCTCGTCTCTATTTATACTCCCTTTGGGCCAAACCTAAGTAAATACGACTTGAAACTGTCAAATCCTGCACAGACGCACCCCCGTGCGTCAAGCCGTAACTAATTTTCCCTCGAACAGATGCACGGGTCGTGCGCTTTACGCAGACCGCCCGTCAATGCGAACCTCGATTCTTGATTCGGCACACACATGGGCCGTGCTTATGCGCACAGGCTGCCCGTGCGTGTCATATTTCGCCCGGTTCGTCTGGTCTCTTCTCGGTTCAGCTCCAAACTTCACGTATTCGCTCGATTCTCGGCGGTCCTTTACTGCAATGCTCCGATTTGCCACAAAAGTGCTACAAATATTGTTTAATTCCTACAAAATGAGCAAAGCGTAATATCTTTTCCACTTTGTAAGAACATGACCCTTTTTACTAAGTTAATGCATGTTTATCAACCTATTATATCCACAATTATGCCCAAAATACATGCAAAACTCACACTAATCAAACCCCCAAACTTAAACTGTTGACAGTCCCGATCAACGCTTTATAAACAAGACAAAACACAAGTGGGAGGAATGAAAAGCAATAATCGAGAACAACACATCAAAACTCATGCTGCTTATCCATAGGCATCAAGAAATGAATCAACCAAGCCTTAAACATCTAACATATAACACATATCAATGAAACCATGGCAAATGCTTTAAATCACGACTCTCACTAATCAAGTGTATGCTCTCTTCCCAAGTGTATAAGGGACATGTTTACGCTCACATCATATCAATGATGAAGAGTTACCATAAGCTTGCAAATCGTCTCACATCTTCGCCACTAGAGTGTATGCAATTCATGAATCAAAAAGGACTTTGGTTAAGGTATGGAAATATAGATAAAATGACTCAAACTCGAGCGTATAGACTGGTAAGCACATCTTTTATTCGAACTCGTCCCCATTTAAACCCAATATGCTACTCAAATCACCCCTCGTTCTTATCAACTTTTCATATCCCCTTTTTTTCTTTTCTTTTATAGAACTCAAAATTTCTTTCACCTCACATCACAATCTCCAGCCTACAAGTTCATTCATAGTAAACTCATCCATAAAGTCGATGTTTTTTTTTCTTCTCTTTTTTTTTCAACTCTTTCATGAGTATTCATCGTTTCTTTTCCTCTTTTTCTTCTTCTTTTATTCCCGTAAACCAACCCTCGCACATCTATCTACTTCTTGATTTTATCCCGTTCAACCTCATTCAATCCCCTTACTCAATGTTATGCGCTCAAGTGTATGGTAACAAATATATCAAGTTAAGGCTTGAAATGTAGCTATCAAAAACTTAGGCAACAGGCTCAAATTGACTAACTAGGGAATTCAATATCATTTGGTAGGCAAAAAGCTTGAAATGCTTAACAAAAATGGCCTTAAATCATTTTCACAAATCGCATACAACATGTGGCCTTGACAGAGATACTAGAGCAAGTTCTAGAATTCTAATTAACATGAATGGTACACTCAAATGAACAAACAAGACTGCATATAATGAAAGCAGTAAAGGCTCAAAAGCTCACAGGCTTGCAAATTCGTAAATCAAACCATAAAATTCATGTTCTCAATATTCACATGCTCTGTATCATCCATTCTCAGCTCGATCAGTTTGCACTCAACACCCAATCAAAACAGCATAAAATTTTTCAAATAATCCCCCAAGTCGCAACGCACACCACAAAAACGGTTTACTCACTCCCTAAAAACCTACTAAAGCAATAATCATGCTTCTATTGCAATACAACCTAAATGCTCTACATGCAACTATATGAATGCAAAATTTTTCTCTCCACACCCTTCATATCAAAATGAACTATCTCTCCCGCCAAACTTGAATTTATTTGCTTGATCATGATGCGGTAAAAACCAAATCAAGTACTCAAAGATCTAGTATTGAAACTCATCTCTCGAATTATGAATCAATACATCAAAACAAGTTACACCAAAGGCCTTTTGATAAATCAAAAGAAATAAAACAAAGTACTCGAATAGGGTTTGAAAATAATAACTTCAATTGCAATTAAATATCAAACAAAAGTATCCATTAACCTAATCTTAAACCCGGAATCACAAGATGTTTAGCCAGGACATGGGAAATAAATAATTCATAGGCAAATTATTCAAGTTCATATCTAACTAATTGAAAGTAAAAGATACTATGGAATGAGAAAACTCAGGGATGTCGATGATCTCTCGATCTATCTTCAATCCTTAAGCGTGTGGTTGCGACCTCGATCAATCTCTCCAATCCTCCGGTAGAAGGTTGCTCTTTTCTCTGCTTTCTAGGGCAAAAATCCATGTCCTCGTTTGGGGCTGCCTCGTCTCTATTTATACTCCGTTTAGGTCAAAACCTCATTAATTATTATTGATAAGGCGATGTGCCCAACTGTGTCTTAAATGCAGTCCGGTATGCCCATAACGCATTGTCCAACTTCATAGCCCAAACCTTGCGATTTACACTCACTATCTTTTCTAGAATTTTCTTGATCTCGCGATTGGCTACCTCAGCTTGCCTGTTTGCTTGCGGATGGTACGCTAATGCCACTTTGTGCTTAACCCCATACTTTGCAAGTAGATTGCTCATCAATTTATTCACAAAGTGTGACCCCCCATCGCTAATCAAAGCTCTCGGGGTTCCAAACCGAGTGAATATATTTTTCTTTAAGAACTGCATCACCACATGCGCATCATTCGTTTGTGACGGAATCACTTCAACCCATCGAGATACATACTCCATCGTGCAGCGAAATATATTGATAACCCAAAGAAGATGGAAAGGGACCCATGAAGTCAATCCCCCACACATCAAAAAGCTCGACTTCCATCACATTGGTCATGGGCATCTCATGTCATCTAGAAATGTTCCCTATCCGCTGGCACCAATCACACTTTGTTGCACATACAAATAACAATTGTAGGTCCCAAGGGTGTGAGTGTAAGGTTTAGAAGGGGGGGTTGAATAAACCTTACCAACTTTTCGATTTAGTCCTTTTAAATATTCGAGTTAATAGTTCACAATGAGTCCTTGATGGACACTAAGTTAGTAAATCAAATAGAGTTAGTTACTCAACAGGACTGATTGAGTTGTTGATAGAATAACTCAAATTGTTTTGACTAAAGACTTAACTCGATTGTGATTTGTTTTTCGCTGAAGACTTTACACCCTTAAATTTGGTTTAGTATTGATTTAATACTTGGTTTTAGTACTTAGAGATTATCAAGTGGATAGCAATTTATCAAAGAGTTAAATAAATAGTGATTGGATATGATTGGTAGTTAAAAATATGTGAGTGAATGAATAGTGAAATTTGTGGAAAAATGTGTAATAATGATTAGTTTTTGTGAAAAAATGTGTAGATGTGATTGATAAGAGAAAAAAATGAGAAAAAGTGAAAGTGAGATAATAGTATATTTTCTGAAAATGTTCATAAACAATCGCATGTTTGGTCAAAAAAATTATCCAATGAACGAAAATGGAATCTAATCCATATCCAATAGCAAATTTTTTAAAGTTTTGGTCAAGAAGAATTTAGAGACAAACGTTTTACCACATATTCGTTGCCAATTTTTTTATTTTTATTAAAAAAGCCGGAGGATTTTTTTGCAATGAATCGAGACAATTCGTCTCAATGTTTAGACAAGAAAAAATGTATTCCTCGCAAACAGTATTTTTGGTGACAAAATTTAAATTCGATGAAAAATCTTCCTCGCTATTTTCATTTTTCTTGAGTGATATAGCTTATATATAAAACTAATATATTATATAATACTTAAATGTCTAGCATACATATAAGCTTAATAGATAAGTCTGCTAACTAATATAAATATATATTTTATCCCCCACAGCCTCATTACTCTAATCAATGGATATATATGTGCAAATATACATCATTATATGCACCTACACACACGTGGTTTAGCACAAGGGAAAATTGGTTTAGAAATTGACAAATCTTCATACATGCTTTTCGGTTAATAGACATATGAGAAATTTAGACAGAGGGCGCACACCTTATAAAAAAGAAAAGATTGCAGGAATTTATGGAATGAGAAATCGGTAAGATTCCAAACTCTTTAAACGGTTTCTTTTAATTCTTCATTTTTACTATAAATTGGAAAACAATAAATATGCTTGAGATAGTTTTGTTGAAACCGTATATTATGTTTTGGAATTTCAACTGAATTAGAGTTTAGATATTCTTTCACTTGTTTAAAAATTGTACATTAAATTTAATGAAATCTAGTTAGAATAATGATTGATATCTAGGTACTTAATACAAAACCTAATTTTACAAATAAGTGGTGTTAAACCATGTTCGAATAGGAAATCGGAGTGATCTAGAGATTCGATTAGATCTAAATTTTATATTTCAAGATTAATTTACATGGTTATATTTCAAGTCTTGATCACACACCGTGACTTGATCCTTTGGGACTCGATCCGAGATGCCTTGGTCACGCACCGGCTTCTCGTGCGACTCAACTTCTTCACGCAGGCATTTTGCTTGCTCTCTGACCCATTTGCTCAAGCTCTTTGGATTTGATCACGAAGCCCTCCAAAACTTGAGACCGGTTCGACCTTGAACCTTCCTACAATCCTCCGTGGAATGTAGACCCCTTGATTCTTCAACAATTTCCTCTTCAACGATTGAAGTTATCTTTCCTTCACAAGGTGAGTGTTGGATTGATTTTCTTCGTAATGTAGGCTTGAGGATTAATCTTGAATGATTTGAGAATATCTTAGGTTACATTCAAATGTTTGCTTGAATGTTCGTGGTTCGGAGTAACCTTCTCTCGAGTCATTCCTCAGCCTTTTATAGTGATTTATCAAAAATCGCCTGTTGAAGAGATAAGCTTATTTTTGAAAGTCACTTGTGGTCGTTGGCTTGTCTTGTTGCGATCTAGGAATTGCCACTTCCTCGTATGAATTGTTCTTGACTTTTTCGTAGTTTCGACATGGTGCAAGTGCTTCCCATTGGTTTATTCCTTTTGCACGCTCGGGACTGAGCACTCAGAAAAGTAGTATGGAGGTATTACTTGTTTAAGTAATTCCCTTGATTTACGTGCAACGGATCTCTTCCATTATCTCGACTTGATTGCATTTCCTTGCTTTCCCCAGGTGACTTAGAGTCGACTTCCAATCATGGATGACTCTTCCATCACTTCAACTTGAGACTTGGCTATCTTGAGTTGACTTGATTGATACTCTACTCACCGCATCTCACCGCTCCTTCAATCGAGTTCCGTCTTCTCTTCTTTTGCCATACTCACCGTCTTGCAATGAGTCTTCCTTCTAGTCTCCGAGTTGTCTTCTTGCATGTTTAGGCATAGGCCGACTTAACTCACTTTGATCAGCCCTATCTATTACAATGCGGTTTACAACAAAAATAGGTGCCAACTTCCTATTCTATGTTTTACATGGCATTCATCAAAATCTAAACAATAAATTTCCCAACAATTTCCTTTTTGATGATGCCAAAACTAAAAACATTCAAAATGTAAATAGCAAAGATACATACGAGATAGTGCATTCACAGAGAATGTATGCGTAGAATCAATCCTTTTATTGATCATAACATTCTTGTCCTTTACACAACTCAATTATAAGGTGTATCGAGCAAACATCTATGTCTACGCAAAAATAGAGAATTTACATATTTATTACAGAAGACTTACATAAAATGTATTTACATAGTAAAATACATGAAGGGTGGACAACAACACTTCATCTCCTTTGCTTCCTCCTTCTTTTTTTCTTCTTGACTCTGTCATCTTTTGGTCTTTTTTCTTTTTCTCATCTTCACCGCTTTCTTCTTCTTTTCACACGCCTTCCGGCAGCCTTCATCTCTTCTTATTCTCTCTTGTCTCTCCTCCCATAGCGAGTTTGTCTTTTATTTTCTTCTTCAATTCTTTTCACATACTCGGATTGTTCTTAGCCACTTGCATTGGCTACTTAAAAAAACCACCCCAAGAGATCCCTCCTCTTTTTCCCGGATCTATGTACTCAATGTTTTTGGGCGCGGTCTAGTCCGAAACTTCTTCCTCCACCACCGCTTCTTCCTCTACCTCTTCCTCTCGGGCGTGTATTATACTAGGGTATTCTTCTTCCCTACCGAGTGACTAGCAGAGTGACCAAGAGAGAGCGACCGGTTCTGTAGTCTCGTGGTCGTCTTTCTTCTTCACATAGTGTGAGACCCTTTTCCCAAGATAAAGTCCTGTGCTTGAGCCATGGACATGTTTGTGAAGTATCCTTGAATGCGGCGTTTTAAATTCATCAACCGATCTTGCTCGATTCCGGCATTTGAGATGGCATAAGTGTCTCGCTTCTCTTTGGAATGCCTCCATGTTGTTTCGAATATCCATAACTCGGGCATTCATCCTTCCTTCCACTTCCTCCATCCCTACTTCAATCGTTTTCTCTTGTCAGCCATAGGTACAAAGCAGTGTGTTGGAGTGGCGAGTCATCAGGAGTTTGTTTGATAATATCACCGGTGTGACAAGACCTTGTTGGGGTTTTTGCAATCATCAAGGTTACATCTCTCGATCCTTCCCCCTCAACAGACTTCCCTTTCTTTTCTCTTGAAACTTCCTCACTGTCTTTCCCTTCACACTACTCCTCCTTCTCAACTTCGAGATCCATTCAGTGCTTTTAGGTATTCCTCTTCCCCTTTTTGGCATCATCAAAGGAGAGAGGAACCCCGAAATAAACTAGCGAGCAAGAAGTCGAGTCTGGCCGATAGCCAAGTTACGCTTCGAGTCTCGTGCGGAGTATCGGTGCGAAACTCGTCGCGAGTAGCGTTGATTCACTTTTTAATTAACTTCATCTCAGCCATGAGAAGGCTGAATTTTTCGATCCATGTTTTCTTCCATACGCAGGAGCTCATTCTTATTTTGCTCACGCAGCAGCCTTTATCTCAAAGAAGTGTGAGATTCATGCATGTGCTCAATGTGTTCTCTCAATTTTGTCTTTGCATCGACATTCTTAGCTCGCCCGCATCAACGAACTTGTTGAACACTGCTCAAATATCTAGCTTGTTCCACACGCATTGTTTCTTCTTTGTTGCCACCACTCCCGGATTCGACTATTATGCCTCTCAAGTCGCCAGTAAGTTGGCATCTTCATATCAGTCTCATGTCCATCGAGGCCTGGTGCCTCTCCATCCGTTCAATTTCAAAAATAATACTTTGAACACCTCCCGAACTTCGCTTGTTCCTCTTCATTGCGGTGACGGCTGCCAAAAAATCATAGTCACCGGAACGATGGTATCTCGATGGAATGACAGGATCTGTCTCGGGAAGCGCCGAGATCTCTTTTTCGACTCTACAGAGGTCGGGTATCTCCGAGAGAAGGGAAATGATTCTACAAAGGGATCATCATGAGCAATCGGAATTTGTTCAATAATGAGTGGTGATCGTGAAGTTCCTTGTGGAGTCAAACCTCTGCGCGCACTGGGGAGCTCGCGCAGTGGACTCTGTTTCACTGGGGTCTATTGAAGTTGACTCACTTGCTTTTGAGCCTCAGATCTCAATAAACCTTCGGTCTCAAATGGTTTTTCCACGTGAGTTGATCGTCCTCGGCCTTATCGAGCGTCATCGGACGATGATGAGATTTCCATGGGTGGCTCATCAAAGTTGAAAGTTTGACGAGTAGTCTTGAGGTCGACTTACTCGTGGTTGGAACACCCTCACCGAGTCTTTTGGATTAGAGTCACGGGGATGACTCAGCCTTCATCGCTCTTCTTCCGATCCCGTGAGAGGTTACATCAGATTATCCTGGGAATCGTGAAGTGCACTTATCTCCTTTTCTCGATGGATCAATGATAGCGGGAGGATGTTCTCATTTCCGACTTTCTTTACCCCTGGGAAGTCTCAACCTCCCGCTGGCCTTTATTACCTCCTGCTCGCAGTCTCAATCGCAGCGAGGCTTGGACATCCCTTTCGACGAAGGTCACTGTCTTAGGGTCTTTCATGGTGGCATCCATTAGAGTCTCAACTCCATGGATTGCACTTTCGTCGCCTGCAGTGTTAACTCCCGTGGTCGTTTCCTTCGCGGCCTCGATTTGCATCGGCAACGCATTAGCTTCGCGGTTGGCACCTCACCGAGACTCTCAATCTGCCTCGAGCCTCGTCGATGACAACTTCTTTGGTACTTTATGTTTGTTCCTTCTCCACTTCGCCTCCTAGATTCATTGTGGAGTCAATGGGCAGATCCTCCGACCTTGCCGCGGTGGAGGAGTTTCCCCCTCACCGGCACACCACCGAGTGACTTGATCGGGGTCACTCGTCTCCGGACTCCCTGGCTATTCCCATTGAGTATTCAGCCATTGGGACGGTGGTAAGACACCTTCATTAGGGGTTGGCTCGACCGGGGTCCCCACTATCCCGCCATCGCCAGTTCCTTAGTTCCTTCTTCCGAGGGAGCTGGGAAGTGGTGGCGGCAACAATAGTGGCAATATCTTTTCACCACTCCCATTGGGTCTATCTCCACCGTGTGTTTTGGAGGACTCTCCCGGTCCCTCCATCATTCTTTGCTCATGAAGAATTCTGATTCTTCCATTGCTTGGCCGTGCATTTGTAACTCTTCTTCTCGTACAAAGAACAGGTCCAGATCCTCATCACTTTCTCGATGGGGCGTCAAAGTGAGGATGTGTATGTTCTCAGTGCGGTGATAGGGCGGATCTGTCGGCCTTCTCACGTGCCTCTCGTCTCACCGCTTTAGCCCGTTCATTTTCTTTTGAATTTCCAGATATTTATGCAATTATCCTCGTCGAGGGCTTGCAAGACGGTGTCCACCTCATGAAATCAAGAGTTCTTCTTCCTCGAAAAGAACTCGGATATTGAAACCGCACTGGATAGGCTCGGCTTCCATTTTCTCCACTCGTGCGCAGGCGATTTTGGATGTCTGGATACAATGAAGAGTGCATGATTAAATCGTCTTCATCATCCTCTTGCCGCCCTCGTTTCCAGGTATTGAAGGTAGCGGATTTCTCGCCGACACCTTCAAAGACCTCTCACATAGGGAGAAACAACCACAAACAGTGACTTCATTGTCTCAAATTCTTTGTTCTCACCGGTTGCATTACGACTACGTGGTCTTCAAGTTGCCTCTGGCGATCGCCTCAGTGAGACTTGGCCGTTCATCAATCACTTCGAGACTCTACTTCTCCAAAGCGAGCTCTGTATCTTCTCCACCAGGTGGATACTCAATTGTCTTTTCAAGCTCCTGAGAGTTTGGAAAGTCTTCTTCTTCTCTTTGTTTTAACCAAAGGGATTTCTCGCTCCACTTCCTCCGGTTCATTGAAGGTGAATGCCTTCGCAGATGTCTTAGAGGTAGCCTTCCTTGTTGTGGCATCCTCTTCTTTGATCACCGGAGAAGGGATTAATGGTTCTTCTCCATCGCAGCTGCAGGGCGGGAGACACGGCTGTGGGGGGCGGTGACTTCGGCTGCGATGGCGGGAGCGATTTGTTTTTCTTTCTTTGCAGGGGCAACAATTTTTCTTAGCAAATGCAGGGGCCTTAACTTCTTTGGTGGAGAGGAGACAGCTGTATCTTCAGGGTCAGCTGATTCCCCTCACTCGTATCAGCTCTCTTAGCGTAGGCTCTCTTCTGTGCGCCAGAGAGGTTTGATCTGAACATCCTCTTGTTTACATGGAACGCCTTTCCATGTCGAAGAGGGACTCCTTTTACCTCCATCAGCCGGCCAATCACCAGACCGTATCCCAGGGATCCTCCAAATGCTCCATTCTCCTTGAAGGATTTGTTCCCTACATTCTGGCAGAGTCTGCTGTAGACAAACTCAGCCCAGTTCACTTTCTTTTCTTCAATGATCGCAGCCATTACGATCAATTTCGCTTTGGACAGTTGGTCAAAGCTGCCAAATTTGATGTCTATGCATTTGGCAACGATGTCCAACAATTTGTGGTAGTCCTCCTTCAGCAGCCTCTTGTTAGCTGTGTAGACTATCTTTTCAGCATAGTCGGTCTTGGCTACTTCCTTCCAAGCAGCAGCCAAGTCAACATCAGCTTCATTGATTTCTGGTGCTCCTTCCGCCGGTAACGAGCAGTGTTCTGCCAAATCCTTGGCAGTGATGATGAACTCCTTCCCGTGAACAGAGGATTTGATCCCCTCATCGTGAATCTCAGCATTCACGTAGAACTGTGCGACCTCTTCCACATAGGTCATCGGAAAGTCCATCGTCGATGGTTTTAGCCCGTCGTTTGAGTTTTTCAAACGATCTTCTTTATGAGGCGTCCATCGGACCCTGTTTGACCATACCCTCAAAATCCATAGTAGACCTGGTGTGGATTTGCTTTCCTAGCTTGACAAAATCATGAGTGGATGCCATTTTTCAGTATTTCACCGAATGAAACTTAGAAAGTGATTTGAAGATTGATAGGGTTTTTGAGAGAGTTTTTGCCTTTGCTTCTGAGAGAGAAGTGAACAGTTTTTGGTAATGTGTGAGAGAAACGGACGAAAATGGTTTAAGTATGGTTCCTGAAAGGACGTGCGGGTGGTTTTTGAAATGTGATCGAAATCAACGGCTTAGATTTTGCACGCCGATTAGCATTTAATGTCTCGTATTTTAATGCGGCAAAGATTTATATCCAATCATAAGCTTAGTGTGCATCTTTTGCCTGTACACGTCATAATTATCTTGACGCATTCTTAAAAACATTCCCGCTTAGTAAAAACGATCGTTTTGTCCCTTTGCTCATAAATGACTCGGCTTATCCCTTAGCCGATTTAACTCTTCTTCTCACAGTTCTCCTAGTGACTCAAATTGTCCAGCTAACTCGACATCTGTCTTTCCGATATGGTCGATTCACTTAGTGATTTGAGAGTTCACTCTTTTTCCCTTTTCGTGTTCCATTTCTTTTCTTTGAGTCTTCCGAGTGTCACCAACTCAATTAACCCTAACTCATGCTTGAGCTCTTCAAATCTTGACTCACATAATGGTTTTGTGAATATGTCAATAACTGTTTTATCGGTTGAAATATATTCCAAGGTAATGTCCTTCTTTTCAACATGATCTCTTATGAAGTGATATCTCGACATCGATATGCTTTGTTCTTGAGTGCAACACATGATTTTGAGTGATTGCAATTGCACTTGTGTTATCACACATGATTGGAATTTCCTTTTCTTCAACTTCATAGTCTCTCACCGCCTCATCCATAGGACTTGGGCACAACAGCTGCCCGCAGCCTATGTATTCTCGCCAGTAGAGGTGGCTATTGAATTTTGCTTTTTGCTAAACCAGAAATTAGCTTTGTTTCAAGCATTTGACATGTGCCTGAGGTGCTCTTCCAAACTCTACATCCAAAGATAGTCGAGTCCAATAGCCAATTAGCTTGAATCCACCTTCCTTTGGATACCATAAGCCAACTTCGCTTCCTTTCAAATATCTCAAGATTCTCTTGGCTGCAGTCATGTGGCTTTCTTTTGGAGCAGATTGAAATCTTGCACATACACCTACAAAGAAAGGTGATGTCCGGCTCGCTTGTTGTGAGATAGAGCAATGATCCAATAAGTGCTCAGTATCTTGTTTGATCTACAGTGCCTGCCATCCGCATCCATATCCATTTTCGATCGATGTATTCATTGGTATTTTCACGAAGACTTCTCTTCCATACCAAATTTCTTCATTAAATCTCTGGTGTATTTTGTTTGACTTATGAAGGTTCCATCCTCACTGTTTCACTTGGAGTCCAAGGAAGAATGTCGCCTCTCCCATCATGCTCATTTCGAATTTGCTTTGCATGAGGTTTGAAAATTTGTCACATAGCTCTTTGTTTGTGGATCCAAAAATGATGTCATCCACATATATTTGAACAAGCAAGATGCTCTTCCTGCCTTGAATTCGAAGAGTGTTCTATCCACTTTACCTTTTGTGAATCCATTCTCGATCCAGAATTGTGACAAAGTATCATACCATGCTCGGGTGCCTGTTTCAATCCATATAGAGCTTTCTTGAGTTTGTATACCTTATCTCCAAGAGTCTTCTACTCAAATCCTGGAGGTTGTTCAACATACACTTCTTCTTCCAATAAACCATTAAGGAATGCACTCTTTACATCCATCCTCGATATACAATAAAATTCTTGTGAGTCCGCATAGGCAAGAAACATCCTTATAGCTTCCAATCTTGCTACAGGGCAAATGTTTCATCAAAATCTATCCCTTCTTCTTGGCAATATCCTTTGGCTACTAATCTTGCTTTGTTTCTTACCACGTAACCTTCCTCGTTCATCTTGTTTCGAACACCCATTTAGTGCCAATAACATTTTGATGGGTGGGTCTTTGAACTAATTCTCATACTTTATTTCTTTCAAACCGATTCAGCTCTTCTTCTGCATAGCTTGAATCCAATGTGTGTCATCCAATGCTTGTGACACATCTTTAGGCTCTATTTGTGAGATAAAGCATGTGAACATAGCTTCTTGTTGAGTTCGATCTTGTTTTGACACCTTCTCTTATATCTCCAATGACTAGTTCTCGTGGATGGTCTCTCACCATCTTACATCAAAGTTGGAGTAAGTTAGCCGATTCATCGTCTTGCGCTATGTTGCTTTGATCGCCTCTCTCGTCATCACTTAGTTGCAGATTTTCCAGCTATTTTTGATACTCAGCTATCTCATCTTCATCCGGGTTTATAATTCCAAACTTGACCAAAGATAGGACTCTTCTCAAGCATGGTTGGTTGATTCAAATTTTATCACCGACTCTTCAATGTCTTCTCCATTTACATTTGGCTCATCAAACACCACATGAATGGATTCCTCTGTAACCATAATCCTCTTGTTGAGTACTCTGTAGGCTTTGCTTTCAAATGAGTATCCCAAGAAGATACCTTCATCACTTTAGCATCAAAAGCCATCAAATTATCTTTGCCATTGTTATGGATGAAGCATTTACATCCAAATATTCTAAAATATGCAACATTTGGTTTTCTCCTGTCCAAATCTCATAGGAGTCTTTGTCACCGTCTGTTTATCATGCATCTATTTTGAGTGTAGCATCTTTGTGTTTATTGCTTGACCAAAAATCTTTTAGGTAGCCCCCGTTGCTAACATGGTTCTTGCCGCTTTTTGAGAGTTCTATTCCTTCTTTCGCAACTCCATTCTCACGGAGTCCTTTGCCGCAGACAATTCATGACCAATACCATTTTCTATACAATATTGAGTTATTATACCATTGACAAACTCGGTTCCTCTTCCACAGTCTTATTTTGATAATGGTTTTTAGCTCTTCTCATTTTGAATCCTCTTCATCACCGTGGTAGTTTCGAGAGTTTCTTTCTTCTTACACATGAATATTGTCCATGTATATCTTGAGTAGTCATCTACTACCACCAAGGTGTATTTCTTCCCACTTATGCTAGCTGGTTCAACTGGACCAAATAGATCCATATGTAGCAGATGCAATATTCTTGTTGAAGATGGACATGTCTTTTCCTTGAATGATGATTTGATTTGTTTTCCCATCTGACATGCATCACATACACTTTCCTTCTTGTATACTGAGTCTGGAAGTCCTTCCACAAGACTACTTCTTGCAAGCTTGTTAATTGTCTTGAAATTCAGGTGACTCAATTTATGCCACACCAACTTGATTCGGCCTTTTTTGCTAGTAGACAAGTGTTTGGTGTTGCAACCAATCTACTACATACATGTTCTTTTCTCGCATCCTTGCAACACAACCTCATTGGATTCAGATCCTTGATTTGGCATATACCCATGTTAAATCCAACATTATAACCCTTGTCACAGTTGGGTCGATCTTAGCAAGTTGAAGTTGAGTCCTTCAACATATGCAATATCCGTGATTTTTAATCCATTTTTCTTGATGGATCCAATGCCTCTTATTTCTCCTGAGCTTCATTTCCTCCAAATATGACTTTTGCACCTCGACTTCCTTGAATTTTGACAGATTTTTCTTGTTTCCGTCATATGTCCGAACAACCACTATCCATGTACCAGGTTCCTTGGCACTCACTGCTCCTTGAACCCCAAACAAGGAAATTAAGTTTTAGGTACCCATATTTGTCTGGGGTCCCGAGGGGTTAGTATTGTAAGATGATCCAACCAACTTATAGCCAAATGGTTTGACTCTAGGGGTTGCCATCTATCGCTGCCATAATCATAATTAATTTTGGCAAATTGCTTAGGGATTCTAGGTTCATATAAATTTGTCTCTTTTGTCAGTATGCCCGTATATGTGTTTTAGCAATTGCCTTCTTTGGGTAGTTGTGATATCTCTGAGTGTAGTGCCTAGGTGCATATGTGTGCTTTGATGAAAGCTCTTATACCTTTGGAATGGCCTTTCTTGAGTTCTAGGCCTTTGCCATTTTGCTTATATTTCATAGGTCTTTGGCCGATAGTTCACATTATTCCAATCACTTGGCTTGGTATTTTCTACCATTACCTTCATATGTATTTCTTTTATAGAACTTCTGGGTTTTGGTAGCTCTGTTTCTTCTTTACAGAGTATTTCTGTTTGGAGTTTGGCTTGAGGAACTCGGCCGATTTCTTCTCGCTTGTCCTCTCAAAGACACTCAATCAAGTTGTTTTCCTTTTCCTTTATAACCAAGGCCAGTTTGTTTGTAATTGTACTTTGGGATAAATGTGTTCCGCACCATTTGGAGTTTTGGATTTTTGAGATACTTCATTGCTAGAAGATCCTTTTTCCAAAATCACTTTTGGAGCTTGACATAGCACAGAGAGGAATTAAATCCTAAGCCCGTCTTTGTCTCCACATTCTCTTGTGACTCATAATAAGATCATCCAATGATTTAGATGCCTTAGTGAATGAGGCAATCACATTTTTGAGGTCATTTTCCTCTTTTCTATAGCGCTTATTTCTCGCTTATTAGCTTAGCATTTTCGCCTTTAAACTTTCATTCTCATCACTATTTGACTTAGAGTACTCGGCTCCTTAGTCACCGTGAGTTTCGCTTTTTGAGTAGGTTGTTTTCCTCATTTAGTAGTGTGTGTGAGGATTTGATGTGTTCAAAATCTTTCATCATTTTGCCTAATGAATCATAAAGATCAGTGGGTGATGAAGTATGTGTGTCACAAATCACTATCACTAGAATCCGAGTATGATGAGTTAGAGTGTACCTCATCTTCTTGTTCGTGTTGGTCTTGTTCCTTGGCCATCAAACAGATCAAGGCTTCTTCTTCAGAGTCACTTGAGTAGTCACTTCACTACTACTCTCAATCAATCGTGTCTCTTGACTTGGCTGCTCGGCCAGCTCTGCAGCCAACATTGCCTTTTTCTTTTCTTGTCTTCTTTCTCTCAAGACCTTTCTTTCTTCTTCATTCCTGTATTTGTTGCCTACTGCCTCAAAGATAGATTTTCAACCTTTTGATCAGCTCTTTCCATTCTTAGATTGTCACCCTTTGATATTCACTTTTGATGCTCGTTCTCTTGGTTGGCCTATCTTCCCTTGACTTGGAGGGAGCCGAGTGTCTTCCTGGAGGATTCACCGCTTCTCTTGTAGTTCTTATTGAAGAACTTGTTAAACCTTTTAACCATCGGGCTATTTCCTCTTGGTCAATGACTTCTTTGACCTCAGCTCTCTTGCCATCCTTAACAATTAGAGCAAATTTTTGGGTACAACTGTCTCTTCCTGGTCTTTTCTTCTCACCAAATTAAGTAGGCTTTGAGATCCGAGAATAGCTCATGGTTGGATGTCTTGGATAGGTCCATGGAGTGTCTCATGGCCATGACTTTCATATCCCACTCAATTGGGAGACTTCTTAAAATCTACATACACATTTCCTTCTCGTGTATATTCTTTTTCCAAGTGCGTATAGCTCGTTGGTAATTTCTGTGAACCGAGCATCCAATTGATCCAGGTCTCTCCTGCGATCATTTTGAAATTTTCAAATTTCGAACAACCACCGATAATTTATTTTCCTTGATTTGCTCGAGCCTTCACAAATCAATGTTAGCTTGTCCCAGATTTCTTTAGCCGTTTTGCATGATTTGACTTTATTGAACATGGCTTTGTCCAAGGTTTTGTAAAGAATGTCCTTGGCCACATTGTCCAGGTTATATCTTTTTCTGTCATCATTTGTCCATTCAGCTCTTGGTTTTTCAACCATGACTGGTCTGGGAGCAACATCCTCTTCACCTTCACCGCAGCTCTCCTTACAAAATGTTCACTTTTAAAATTTGCAAGGGCCCATCCTCTATCACTATCCACATCTCATCATGTAATGCTGATAGATGAGCCTGCATACGAATTTTCCAATCATCAAATTCTTCAATTGTGAACATAGGGATGCGTGTCAAATTTGCTTCCATGATAATAACTTTTGATGATAAAAAGAGTTTTGAAAACTTAAGTACTAAAACAGACTTTGAAAAATTTGGAGATCTAGTTCAAGAACTGGCATGGGAAGGCTCAATGAACCAACCGCTCGATACCACTTGTAGTCCCAAGGGGTGTGAGTGTAAGGTTTAGAAGGGGGGTTGAATAAACCTTACCAACTTTTCGATTTAGTCCTTTTAAATATTCGAGTTAATACTTCACAAATTGAGTCCTTAATGGACAACTAAGTTAGTAAATCAAAGAGAGTTAGTTACTCAAATGCACTGACTCGAGCCGTTGATAGAATAACTCAACTGTTTTGACTAAAGACTTAACTCGACCGTGATTTGTTTTTCGAAGACTTTACACCCTTAAATTTGGTTTAGTATTGATATAATACTTGGTTTTAGTACTTAGAGATTATCAAGTGGATAGCAAATTTATCACAGAGTTAAATAAATAAGGTGCAGGAATTAAAGTCTTTGAAATGTAAATGACACGATAAGTTTTTATAGAGGTTCAAGATGGGGTAATTCTTCTACTCTCTCTTCTCCAACTCCCGGAGGAATCCACTAGGTATTGATCAAGATATCAGTGGTAAACAAATCCAGATACAATTCTTGATCACACACCGACTTGATCCTTTGGGACTCGGGCCTGGAGATGCCTTGGTCACGCAATTGTCTTCTCGTCACGACTCGCCTTTCTTCACAGGGCAAAATGCTTTGCTACTACAGCCCACTTGCTCAAGCTCTTTGGATTTGATCACGCCCTCCAAAACTTGAGACTGGTTTGACTTGAACCTTCCTACAATCCTCCGTGGAATGTAGACCCTTGATTCTTCAACAATTTCTCTTCAATCGATTGAAGTTATCTTTTCTTCACAGGTGAGTGTTGGATTGATTTTCTTCGTAATGTAGGCTTGAGGATTAATCTTGAATGATTTGAGAATATCTTAGGTTACAGTTCAAATGTTTGCTTGAATGTTCGTGGTTCGTAACCTTCTCTTAGAGTCATTCCTCGGCCTTTTATAGTGATCTTTCAAAAATCACTTGAAGAGATATGCTTATTTTTGAAAGTCACTTGTGGTCGCTGGCTTGTCTTGTTGCGATCATTGGAATTGCCACTTCCTCGTATGAATTGTTCTTGACTTTTCATAGTTACGACATGGTGCAGTGCTTCCCATTGGTTTATTCCTTTTGCACGCTCGGGATCGAGCACTTCGAGAAAGGTAGTATGGTGGTATTACTTGTTTAAGTAATTCCCTTGATTTACGTTCGCAACGGATCTCTTCCATTATCTCGACTTCATCCGCATTTCCTTGCTTTCCCGGCGACTTAGAGTCGCTTCCAATCATTGGATGACTCTTCTCACTTCAACTTGAGACTTGGCTATCTTGAGTTGACTTGATCGATACTCTACTCACCGCATCTCACCGCTCCTTCATCGAGTTCCCGTCTTCTCTTTTTGCCATACTCACTGCCTTGTCTTGCAGTGAGTCTTCCTTCTAGCCTCCGAGCTTGTCTTCTTGCATGTTTAGGCATAGCCGACTTAACTCAAATTTTGATCACCCTATCTATTACAATGCGCTTTACAACAAAAATGGGGTGCCAACTTCCTATTCTAAGTTTTACATGGCATTCATCAAAATCTAAACAATAAATTTCCCAACAACAATCACTATACAAAGTAGGCCAAGATAACCCACTCTACAATACCTTTGTCGCAGCGTGCGTGTCGACAAAGTGTCCCCGTAAGGTGAAGAATGACATCGTTGTAGAACTCCTCCCACTCTTCTTGAGGCACACATCTTCTCGATGATCATGTATGCGCACTCTTAAAGAGCAAGCGGGGTCGTCCCACATATAGAACTTGATGTCATGGAGGAACTTCTTCTTTGATAAGAGGATAAATGCGAGGCATCACTCCCGCTACCAAATAATTCACAAAATCTACGTACCATGGGAATTTAGCTCATTAGCAAAAGCCGCTCATCGGGAACTCCTCCTTGATTACATTTGTACCCTCTTTCTCATCCTTCTTGTACTCCAATCTAGACAAGTGATCTCGCTACCACATTCTCACAACCCTTCCTATCTCTCGATTTCCACATTGAATTCACGCAACAAAAGGATCCACCGAATCGACTCGGTTTGACATCCTTCTTGTCGAATAGATATTTAATCGCCGCATGGTCTCGTGTGGACTATTATCTTGGTTCCAATCAAGTAAGATCGAACTTATCGAATGCAAAAATGATTGCCAACATTTCCTTCTCGGTGGTAGTGTAGTTCTCTGGCACTATCTAATGTTCTCGCTTTCGCACAATAGATGGCTCAACAACTTATCCTTTTTATGACCCGCACAACACCCCAATCGCAAAATCATCGGCATCGCACATCACCGGGGGTCGACTCAAATCCGAACTACTAAAATTGGTGATGTCACCAATGCCTTCTTCAAAATCTCGAATGCCTCGAAAAAAATCCTCGGAAAATTGAAAGCAGTATCTTTTTCTAATAATTGACTCAAAGGTTTGGTATTTTATAAAAGTCACGAATGAACCTTCTATAGAATCCTGCGTGCCCCAAGAAGCTTCTGATTGCCTTCTCATTTGTTGGAGGTGGAGCTTCTCAATTGCTACAATCTTGGCTCTGTCTACTTCTAAACCTGCAGAAGAAACTCGGTGGCCTAATACAATACCATCTCGTACCATAAAATGGCACTTCTCCCAATTCAAAACAAGTTTAGTTTCCTCGCATCTCTAAAACTAGAGAAAGATTATCAAGACAAAGTGATCAAAAGAGTCTCCAAATACGAAAAAATCATCCATGAAAACCTCCATTATTTTCTCAATAAAATCATGAAATATAGTCACCATACATTGAAAAAAATCGCGGGTGCATTACATAGTCCGAATGGCATTCTGTGGAATGCAAACATACCATAGGGACATGTAAATGTCGTTTTCTCTTGGAATAACCATCGAGAAAATAGTAATAATCAAATCCCGCCAAGCGATCTAACGTCATATCAATAAAGGGGAGGGGAAAGTGATCTTTACGAGTGGCATCATTTAGTTTTCTATAATAAATGCATATACGCCACCCAAGAACTATCCTAGTCGCAATTAATTCATCATTATCATTCCTTACTACGGTCATTCCCCCTTTCTTTGGTACCACTTGTACCGGACTCACCCAAGAACTATCCGAAATATCATACACAATTCCAAAGATCTAACCATTTTAAAACTTCCTTCCTAACAACTTATTCCATTATAGGGTTCAATCATCTCTCGCTCGCATCAAGGTTTTAAACATCTTCCATTCATATTTTATGCATGACAATCGATGGGCTTATGCCCTTTAAATCGAGATATAGACCAACCTATCGCAGACTTATGTTTCCTCAACACCCTAAGCAATTTATCAAGTTGAGTCAAGTTAAAAGGGATGATATAATTACCGGATTCGTGTTGTTTGCTCCAAGGAATGCGTATTTGAGATGCTCGGGTAATGGCTTGAGTTTTGGGTTCGAATTTTGTGTTTCGCACTCACGCACGGTCCGTGCTCGGGCCGCACGGCCGTGCATCCTTTAGTGCTTTCCTTATTCTCTTCGCCTCACACATGACCATGTCGTGCTCGTGACACACGTGTCGTGCGTGCTTCCAGATTTTCATCATCCTTCGGCCTCGCGCACGGCCTGGCGCGTTCTCCGACGACGGGGTCGTGCGCCACTCAGACTTGACTCCCGACGTTTTTCTTCATGTATTCGCCTCTCACGCTTTTCGGTAGTTCCCGCATATTATCTAAAGCGCAAACATAGTCATACAAGTCTTGATTATCGAAATCAAGCATTACACTTGACGTCGAACACAAATGTGTCAAACCAAACTCTAAATCATCCTTAGACAATGTATGATCTACGTACTCATCAATGCAAGACTAACTACGCCTATGAAATTACAATTCTCAACACCATTATGAAATTTCATTTGCTTTATAGATAGAAAATAAAACATGTTCATCATTAACTCGTAATATGAGTTCTCCTTTGTACATCTATCAAGGCCTTCCCAAAGAGCTTTGAATGGACGCCCAAGTATCAAAGGACGCCACCGTCCTCCTCCATATCCAAAGACCAAGAAATCCACAGGGAATATGAATTTATCGACTTTTACGAGCACACCTCGATGATTCCCTTCGATAAGTGAGTGATCGATCCGCAAGTTGTAAAGTGACCGTAGACGGCTTCACCTCTCCCAATCCAAGTTTCTTGAAATGGACAAGGGCATCAAGTTAATACTTGCTCCTAAATCACAAAGTGCTTTATTAAAGAAAACACCACCAATTGCACAAGGGATGTGAAACTCCTCGGATATTTAAGTTTAAAGGTAGATTCCTTTGATTATGGCACCGCATTCCTCCATCGGTTGATTGTCTCAAACTACCATCTTTCTCTTCTTTCGACATAACATCCTTTAAGAATTTAGCATAATTGGGCATCTGCTCTAATGCGTCCGCAAAAGATATGTTAATATGCGCTTTTTAAATATATCCAAGAATTTTGCAAATTGTGAATCTAACTTTTTCTTTTGAAATCGTTGGGAAAGGTAATGGGAGTAGTAAGTTTAGAAAAATCGGGGTTAGAGGAAGATTTAAGCTTCTCACCCCTTTTTGTTCATCAATATGACCTCAACTCCTTCCTCGGCCTCAACATCGCCATTTGCTTCCGTTCCGTGTCTCCCGACGATAACCGTTGTCTCGTATCACGCACGACGGACCGCGCGGTGGCGCACAGGCCGTGTGCCTCTTCGTAGTTTCAGTGTCTTCTAGTATTTTTGGCCCTCGTATTCCGTTCCACTCCTCGGGACGAATGGCTTTACATCGCTTCCTTTGGATTTACCTCGGTGTTACTCGGAAATTGGCCATTCTGATGCTCCCCACCAACAATCGTAGCTAATTGGTCAATTTGGGTTTCAAGATTTTTAATTTGGGACCCCATGGTGTTAGCCAATTGAGTGACATGATTCTCAATTTTATCCAGCCTTCGCCTCATCCTTATTAAATCGGTTCCTCGTCTCATTCATAAATGAGTTGAAGATGTCCTCCATAGATGGCTTAGCCTCGTGGATTAATGACACCATTTGTCACACTAAACCCGGTGGTGGTTGCATCACATTCTTCGTATTTGCATAGGAGAAGTTTTCATGATTCCTCAAACCCGGATGGTAATGAGTAGGATTCTGATTGTTCCGGTAATTGTTGAAATTCCGGTTATTGACGTAATTTGCTTCCTCCATGGGATCTAGAGAACTCCCCATTACTTGCACCCGTGTTTCCTTCATCCCCTTCGTCAATACACTCAATCGATTTGTCAATGCAAATCATCCGAGTCATCAATGCCTTCATTGGGTCCGAATCGTAAACTTCGCTACCCTTTTCACATTAGTCCTCTCGGAGGGCCACCGATAGCTATTCATTGCCATCTCTTCCAACAAGTTGAATGCATCTTGTGGAAATTTAGCCAATAAAGCGCCTCCCTGTTGCGGCATCCACAAACGACCTAGTTTGTCCCATCAACCCGTTATAAAAAGAAAGCAAAACGATCCTCCTGAAACCCGTGTTGCGGACACCTCCTTAATAAATCTCTGAATCTCTCCAAGGCCTCATACAGTGGCTCAGAATCAAACTGTCTGAACTGTGTGATCTCGCTCTTAAGTTGCAGTGTCTTACTTGGTGTGAAGTATTTAAACATGAACTTCCTCGACTCAACTCGTCCCAAGTATTCACACTTCCTTGCGTTAACGTGCTTAGCCAGCTTTCTATCCTTATCCCGTAAGGAGAAAGAGAATAGGCACAAACGTATAGCATCATCGGGCTTACCCCATTCATCTTGATTGTGTTGCGATTTGCATGAAGTTCGCAAGATGAGAATTGAGATCCTCGGATGGGAAACACCCAAATCCGGTTTTGCTTTGCACCATCGAAATCGATCTTGGCTTCACCAAAAATTATTCGCATTAATTGGGACATTGGCAATTCCACCATAGTTAAGATTTGTCGTGTACAAAAGTAATCACGAATCACTTGCTTGAATGCCTAACTTCTGGTATTGGTAACTCATTAATGACCCTGTTGGACCCATTGTTACCTCCGTTGTTGACTCCGTTATTGCCCCGTTGTTCTCTTCCACGTCCCCCATAGCTGATCTTGCTATTTTTCTTCCGTTTAGTAGCCGCACTAATTCTCCTAGCCAAAGCCTCAACCTCTCGTATGAACGGTGCTAATTCTCTTTGCTTGAGCAAGTGTTCATGCACTACCCGAACCAACTAAAAGAAACAAGTCAAACAGAGTAGGAGTAGAATTAAACTACAAATAAAAAGAAAGAAAAATGTCTAAATTAAGAATAATTCTATTTATCGCAATATTAGTACTAAAATTTAATTAGTCCCAAGAACGCGCAAGAATCCATAGTTTATAGAATAGGGTTAGTAATAATTTATTGTACGGTGTAGTTTATTAGCTTCACCGCAAAGTGTACGATGTAGTTTATAGAATAGGGTTAGCAAGGTCGAATCCACAGAGACTAATAAATTATTGTACTAAGTATTGGGATTGTAATAGTTTTATTTTTATCCGGACGATCGAAATTGGGTGATTGGTTTTGTAAAACCAAGACAAGAATTTATCATAAAAAGACAAAGTAAAGAGTTGATTGAAAAATCAAGGAGATGAATGTATTCCAGGATTATGGTTTCAGTTATCCACTTTTGTAATCATATTAATCACAACCAAGTTATTATTATTCTTCCCTATAAGACAATCACGAAAGTATTTTAACCTCTCTCTCGAGATGTATGTAAAAACGTTGATTGGATTATCTATGCTAGCATCTCTACTCAACATAAGATATCCAACTCCCAAAAGCACAAAAGATTATAAATCCTCACAAATATTCACAGACTTCTCTATCTTGCAAATAATCATGTCAAGTACTCAAAGATCTAGTATTGAAACTCATCTCTCGAATTATGAATCAATACATCAAAACAAGTTAAACCAAAGGCCTTTTGATAAAACAAGAAATAAAACAAAGTACTCGAATAGGGTTTGAAAATAATAACTTCAATTGCAATTAAACATCAAACAAAAGTATCCATTAACGTAATCTCAAACCCGAGAATCACAAGATGTTTAGCCAGGACATGGGAAATAAATAATTCATAGACAAATTATTCAAGTTCATATCTAACTAATTGAAAGTAAAAGATAATATGGAATGAGAAAACTTAGGGATGTCGATGATCTCTCGATCTATCTTCAATCCTTAAATGTGTGGTTGCGACCTCGATCAATCTCTCCACCCTCTCGGTAGAAGGTTGCTCTTTTCTCTGCTTTCTAGGGCAAAAATTTGTGTCCTCATTTGGGGCCACCTCGTCTCTATTTATACTCCGTTTGGGTCAAAACCTCATTAAAATCACAAACTCGTTTTCCCCGCACAAACGCACGGCCGTGCGCTCTCGACATTACCAAATTTCATGCGTTAGGCCGTAAGATAAGTCTTTCGCCGAGTAGACGACGGGACATGCGCTTTCACGCACGACCAGCCGTGCGTCAGAGTGCTTTGTTCTCGCTCGGTGATGGCGCACGGGCCGTGCTATGACGCACGACCGCCCGTGCGCACTGCTAGAGTTGATTCTACTTCGTTTCTTTTTGTTTGTTGCCCTAATGACGCTTGACCTCTTCTCGATTCAACTCCAAACATCATCTATTTGCTTGATCATTGGCGGTCCTTTACCGCAATGCCCCGCATTGTCACCAAAATGCTACAAATATCATTCAAATCCTACAAAACGAGGAAAGCTTAATATCTTTTCCACTTTATAGGAATATAGCCCATTTTACTCAAGTAATGCATGCATATCCACTTATTCTAACCACAATTAAGCCCAAAATACATGCAAAACTCATACCAATCACTCCCCAAACTTGAATGAAATTATATCGCATACAAGGAAAGATAGAATTTCAATAAAGAAAAGTGTGGATTCAACCTGGCTCACCGGGGGTGGCGGTGGATAGTGGCTGCGAGATGTGCCATGGGGTCATCTCTGTCGCGTCATCTCAAGGAGCTCCTCTTGCGCCTTTGTCGGCGGCCACGCCCCACCGTTGTTGCTCCGTTATGAAGGCTAGGATTTCATCATGTTGCACTGCATTTCGCTCAGCCGATAATAATCTCTCATTAAAATCATACCCTCCCCGCTTCTTCACCCCCGTGAGAACTCTCGTACATCCTCCGCCTTTGTTGATATTTCTGCTCGGGCCCCCTTTCGTGTCCCATATACTCTATCTCTTCGCCACCAAGTCATCATCATCTCCGATCGACGACCCTTCACCTTTTCCTCGCGAGCATGGCTTGTACAACTCACATGTGCCTCGAGTTTAGCAAAATGTTGGCCCTATCATTTATGTTATCCACGGTGGTGAGAGCCATGTTGGGAAGTGGGAAAGAATGGCCGACTCTTTGTTGGAAGAGGTACATGCCCTCCTCTTCCATGATTATCTTCATTTGGCGAAATCGCTAAACGGTCCTCCTCTCACCCTCAATTGGATCCAAAGCCCTAACATCGATGTTGTAGTACCGGTGATCGAGTAATCATTCCCCAATCATGATAGTGCCCTCGCTTGGCCACCAGTCCATCTCGCTTTCGTGAAATAGGCGCGTGTTATAAGGTGTGTTGGTCAACATACACCATAGCAAATACAAACTCCCAAACGGTCATGCCCCATTGTTCTCTCGCAAAGGCGTAGGTGAGGTTACCCACTCAATATATTGAAATCTCAATTTCGGACCCATGAGGATTTGGCGGTCGTGCCTCATAAACCATTACACCAAGCTTTCTCGTGTTTCTACTAGCGATCGCCAATAGTCATATTGGTTATATGTCCTTGCAAAGAATGAAAGGTGCATTAGTTGGTACCCCAAAGATGGTGTTTAGTTGGGCGATGGACAATCGCCAACGCACAATGCCCACCGAGAACAAACCTCAAATGGTTCATTTGCTCCCGCTTCTACACCACGAAGGTGCTTAGAATTCGAGCGTGAGGCGCCTATAGGTCGGCCATCTCCTCTCATGAATTTTGTCCACCCGACCCTCTCAAACAATCTCCAAACATCATCATGTATCCTAAGGATTCGGCACATTCGTCATCCGCATATCGAGTCGGGGTCATAGTAGGGTGACCAACTTATTCCATCTTTCCAAATTGGCCGCTTGAGTTCCACCTCGTGACGCGTTGTGGTGCTATCTCGGATGAACGCTCGTGATGTGGCGTCTTCTTCTATCGGCCATTGCCACTTGCTTCGAGTGTGTACCTAGCAAAAGCATATGTGAGATTCCGAATAAACCAAGTACAAACAAGAATATGATAAATTCATGTCTAACATTTCCTATCCATAAAGAGCATAGTGTCTCATCCCTACAAGTTTTCAATCAAGAATTAAGTCCCATATTTCAACATCCATACAATTGTAGAGAATCAAAGTCACTAACACCCTAAATATCGCTGCCCATTCAATAAGAATCAACAATTCAACCAAATATTCACTAATTCAAGATGCCCTCAAGGTGTTTGATAATATGCCTCATAGAAAAATTCAAGTAAAGCATGTCAAATCTATCACAACATGCTCCATATATCAATCCTCAATACAAATTCTACAAGAAATTCAAGAAAGCGTGAAATTCTTACCGAAAATTCCAAGAATGCGCAAGAGGAAGAATTGTAAGCCCTATGTACTTTTCTCCAACTAAACTTCAACCAAATTCAAAATTTGTGCAAGATTCATGTGTATTGTGGTGAAGGTGTCGATTATGCATGAAAATTGAGTAAAAATTCGAAAATCTTGGTGAAGGGGAGCGAGGGACGAGAGGGTTGTGCGGTTAGGGCTCAAAGGAATCGTTAGAATGAGAAAACATACCTGGAATCGCGAACTTAAGAGGGCTTCGGATAGACGATGGGCCATGCGTTAGCGCACGACCCGCCCGTGCGTCAATGCAAAAGCAAATCCAAAGTCTACGACGGCGCACGGGCCATCGCGTGTGCAAATGGGTCGCTTTGTAAGGCGCAATGCGAAGGTTCTTTCTCGATTTTTTAAAATGAAAACAAGTAAATCCTATCTAAGTAAAGGAAAAACGAAAGAGAAAACAACAAATCATTGGGTTGCCTCCCAACAAGCGCTAAATTTAACGTTTGTAGCTTTACGCCTATAAATCTCGATCACGGATCCCACAAAGTGATGTATGCCACCCCTTCATGCATTTCTCCTTGCCATTCCAACTCGCATAAATTCGTGCCTCCTTTGAATGCCTCTACCAAGGTGTCACACGTCGGTCAAATGCCATATTCTTCTTGTTTGCATCGTGTGAGCGGCCGACACGTGTGCTTATGAGTCATTGTCTTGTCTCTCTTCGTGTGCTTCGCCTTCTCACTTTTTCGTAATTCTTGCACATGATCTAAAGCACACACACAATCGCTCAAGTTAAAAAGCATTAGTACATGAATTAACGATCGATAAAGATTTGCAAAGACTCTATACTATCATGAGTTTTCATCGCTTTATAGATAGAGAATAAAACATGCTCATCATTAACCCGTAGTGTGAGCTCTCCTTTTGCACGCTATCAAGGCTTTTGCGGTGGCTAAGAATGGACGCCCAAGTATCGAAGGTACGCTCACGATCTTCCTCCATGTCAAGCACTAAGAAATCCATAGGAATATAAATTTGTCTACTTTCACGAGCATATCCTCCACGATTTCTTTAGGATATGTGAGTGATCTATCCGCAAGTTGCAAGGTGACTGTGGATGGCTTCACCTCTCCCAATCCAAGTTTCCTAAAAATGGACAAGGGCATTAAGTTCATACTTGCTCCTAAATCACATAATGCTTTATCAAAGAAAACACCCCTACTTTACAAGGGATAGTGAAACTCCCCCTGGATCTTTGAGCTTTTGAGGTAGATTTCTCTAAATGATGGCGCTACACTCCTCGGCCAAGTTAACGGTCTCAAACTCCGCGCAATTGTTTCTTCTTGGACATCACATCCTTTAAAAAATTTTGCATAGTTGGGCATCTCGCAAAAGGTATGTTAATATGTAGCTTCTTAAAGATGTCCGTAAATTTAGCAAATTGGGCATCTAACTTTTTCTTCTCGTCCTTGTTTCCATCCTCTACCTCAACGCCGCCATTTCCTCGCAGTGTCTCTCTGTCTCTGTGGGGTCAACATCATCTGTTCGGCACCACACACGGGCAGGTCGTGCGCATGCGAATGGGCCGTGCGTGACTACAATTTTTCATTTTTTTCCGGAATCTTCATGCACATGGGCCGTGCGTGGCTGCGATTTTTTATTTTTTTTGGGAATCTTCGGCCCCTCATACTCCGTACCACTCCTCAGATGAATGGCATTAATTACACTGTTCCTTCGGATTGACCTCAGTGTTACTCGGAAATTAGCCTTTTTGATGTTGCCCACCAACTATCGTAGCTAATTGGCCAATCTGGGTTTCAAGATTTTTCATTTGTGAGCCCATGGTGTTAGCCAATTGAGTGACGTGTCTCAATTTTGTCTAGCTTAGCCTCATCCTTGCTAAATCGGTTCCTCGTTTCATTCATGAACGAACTTGTCTGACTCATAAATGAAGTGAGAACATCTTCCATTGATGGCTTTGCCTCTGCATTAATGACACCGCTTTGTCATCATCGAACCCCTGGTGGTTGCATCACGTTCTTCGTATTCGCATAAGAGAAATTTTCATGATTTCTCACACCCTGATGATAATGGGTGGGAGTCGAATTATTCTCGTAATTGTTGAAATTCCATTTATTGACATAGTTAGATTCCTCCATAGATCTTGAGAACTCCCCCATTATTTGCACTGTGTTTACTTGACCCCTTTTGTCAAAACACTCAACCGATTTGTCAACGCAATCATCCGAGCCGTCAATGCTTTAATTGGGTCCGAATCGAGACTTCGCTACCCTTTTCACATTTTTCCTCTCGGAGGGCCACCGATAGCTATTCATTGCCATCTCTTCAAGCGGGTTGAATGCATCTTGTGGAAATTTGGCTAGTAAAGCGCCTCTGTGCGGCATCCACAAATGATCCGGTATGTCCCATCAACCCGTTGTAAAAGAAGAAAAATTGATGATCCTCCGGAAACCCATGTTGCGGACACCTCCTCAAGAAATCCCTAATCTCTCCTAGGCCTCGTCACAAAATGACTCGTAGTCAAACTCCCAATCGAGCTGCGTGATCTCGCTCTTAAGCTGCAGTGTCTTGCTTGGTGGAAAGAATTTGAATAGAAACTTCTGGCTCAATTCATCCCAAGTATTCACACTCCCCTGATTTAATGTGCCTAACCAGTTTCTTGCCTTATCCCTTAAAGAAAAAGGGAATAGGTGCAGACATATAGTATCATCCGACACCCCATTCATCTTAATCGTGTTACAAATTTACATGAAGTGCGCAAGATGAGAGTTGAGATCCTCAGTTGCAAATCCCCCAAACTGGTTTTGTTGAATCATGGAAATCAACGCCGGCTTCAACTCAAAGTTGTTAGCATTTATCGGGATATAGGCAATTCCTCCATAATTACAATTTGTTTGAGGGAAAACGTAATCTCGAATCGCTTGTTGTTGGATTGCGGAGCTTCTAGTATTGGTAACTCATTATTGATCCCGTTGATCCCATTGTTACCTCTGTTGTTGCCTCCGTTATTACCCCGTTGTTCTTTTCCACATCCCCCATAGTATGATCTTGATGTCTTTCTCGCCGTTTCGTTTAGTAATCGCACTTATTCGCCCGGCGAAAGCTTCAACTTCTCGTATGAACGGTGCTTATTCCCTTTGCTTTGAGCGAGTGTTCATGCACTACCGTAACCAACTAAAAGAAACAAATCAAACACCAAGTAGTGGAATTAAACAAAATAAAAAGAAAAAATGTCCAAATTAAAAATAATTCTATTTATCGCAATATTAGTACTCAAAATTTAATTAATCCCCGAACGGTGCCCAAAACTTGTTCGCCTTATTTTTAAATTCACCGCAAGTGAACGACATAGTTAATACATAGGGTAAGCAAAGTCGATCCCACAGAGACTTATAAATTTATGCACTAAGTATTGAGATTGTAATATTATTATTTTTATTTAGATGATCAAAAGTTGATTGTTGTTTTGTAAAAGTAAGACAATATATTATCATAAAAAGACAAAGCAAAGAGTTCGATTGAAAAGATCAAGTGGATGAATGGATTCTAGGGTTATGGTTTTAGTTAACCTCCCTCGTGTTATCCGGTTAATCAAAACCAAAGTTATTATCTATCTTCCCATAAGACGATCACAAAAGTATTTTACTCTCTCTCTCTCGAGACACAATAAAAACATTGGTTGAATTATCTATGATAGCATCCCTACTCAACATAAGATAAACAACTCCCAAAATCATAAAAGATCGCTTATCCTCACATATACTCACGCTGCACTTCTCAATCATGCACATATTCATGTCAAGCACTCAAGATCTAGTATTGAAACTCATCTCTCGAATTATGAATCAATACATCAAGCGAGTTAAACCATTGGCCATATGATAAAACAAGAATAAAAGGAGTACTCAAATAGGGTTCGAAATAATAACTTCGGTTCAATTAAACATCGACAAGAGTATCAATTAACCTAATCCCAAACCCCTAATCACAAAGTGTTTAGCCGGACATGGGATATAAACAACTCATAGACAAATTTTTCATTTTCATATCAAACTAAGTAAAAATAAAAGATACAATGGAGTAGAAAACTCAGGGATATCGATGATCTCTCGATCAATCTTCAATCCTCAAGCGTGTGGATGCGACCTCGATCTATTTCTCGATTCCTCCGGTAGAAGGGTGCTCTTTTATGTGCTTTCTAGGTAAAAGTCAGTGTGTCCTCGTTTGAGGCCGCCTCGTCTCTATTAATACTCCCTTTGGGCCAAACCAAAGTAAATACGACTTGAAACTCTTAAATCCCGCACAGACGCACGGGTCGTGCGCTTAAGTACGAACAGCCCGTGCGCCAAGCCAATAGCAACTAATTTTCCCTCGAATAGATGCACGGGCCGTCGCTTACGCACGACACTGCCGCTCATCAATGCGAACCTCTAGTTCTTGAGTTCGACATGCACGAGTCGTGCTATGCGCATAGTCGCCTGTGCATGTCATATTTTGCCCGGTTAATCAACTCTTCTTGGTTTAGCTCCAAACTTCACGTATTCGCTCGATTCCTTTACTACAATGCTCCGATTTGCCACAAAAATTCTACAAATATCGTTTAATTCCTACAAAAAGAGCAAAACGTAATATATTTTCCACTTTATAAGAACATGGCACATTTTACTAAGTTATGCATGTTTATCAACCTATTATAAATAATCTTTGAATCAAATTTTTAATAAGTTGCTCAAATGATTTTTAAAATATTAACTAAATGATCCGCTTTAACTCAAGGATATTTTTAATATTTTTCAAAATAATTTTGTATAGTGATATATATTAGGAAAATGATTTAGGTCGATCTTTGAAAAAGCTAAAGCCTATATAGCCTACCAAAAATTGATATTTCCTAGTACCCCTTTTGAGCCTAATAAAATTTTTTTTGACAACCTACGATAATACAAGCCAAAAATGAGAAAAAAACATCCAAAAATAACCCTGTTTTTAACCCATACATATGAAATCCATACAAACGAGATATTTTGAGTCAAGATGGGTATATTTTTTTAGAAGAAGGTTGTCCAAAAGAAATGTTAAAAAAAAGAAAAGAAAATTCGGGACAAGAAGAGAAAACGCAAAACAAATCCTTGAAATTGGCCGTTTCTATACATGGTTGAGTGAATTATAGCCACTTATCCTATATTTTCATACCTTTAACCCAAGCTTACATGACAACCCGAAAGTCCTATTGATTCTTATGTTTTTATTGCATACAATGTGGAGATTAATGTAGAATTATATCCAATAAGTTAAACAGAGCCCATTAAAAATATTTGACTATTTATTTGAGCAAAGAAAATAAATTTGGGACATCGATTATATTTATATATGAAATCACGAAATTGAGGTAAACTTGTATGCCTAATCGACAAATGAATATATCTACATTTTTGCAAATTCCTTGAGTCATGTAATATCCGAAATCTCCGGAGGCAATAATATCACTTGTAAAACTCAAAAGTTTATTCCGATTGCGTGGTTTTCGATTCCTTGAGGACAAGCAACCATTCAAGTTTTTTTTTTTTTTTTTTTTTTGAAAGCAAAATAACACCCCTGGGGTGGGGATTGAGGCGTGATCCCCTACACCGTATATCAAATAAACAAAATGTCATACAATGTCATGCCCGTCAAGGCGGGAGAAAATCAAAGAACAAATAACCTATCACTAAGATATCTAGAAAGACTATCATAATGAGAATCTAAAAATACAATGAGAACCAATGATCTATGAAAATCAAGCTCGGGTATCCCAAACGGTCCATCCGAATGAGCGCTAGGAGGTGGTGAGAGGCCGTGCCCTCATCAACAAAGTGATCGCCAAGGGCGCAGCTCCCAACTCCGCTAGGTGATCTGCACGGTCGATTCCCTCTCTCGTGTGTGGGAAATCGAGTGCGAAGGTCCTCAAGATGTTCCGAATGCGAATCGGGGTATCTTCAACTCCGCAAGAGCCAAGCCACCGAAGTGATCGTGGTGACCACCGCCCGTGCGTCCAACTCGATCCAAATCAAGTGAGAACCGTCGGGCATGCCGCAATCCCATCTCAAGCGCTAGTAGCTCGGCATGAAAGCTAGACACCGCCCGGAAGGAGCCGTGAAACGCCAACATAAGTCGCCCCAAATGATCCCGTATCAAACCCCTCCGCCAAAGAATCAATGTGCCGGATCAAACGAACCATCCGTGTTCGAAACTGATCCGAGGGGGCCGAGGAGCTCGCCAAATCACCATCCTCGGCTGCGTGGAACTCCGTGGTGGAGCACTCCCCGCAAAAAGCCAACGAGGGAAACATCCGGACTAACTGATGGGCTCGAGGCGACCAAACAAGGATCCGGAGATACCGCTCCACCGCCAAATAATGTGAGATGCCAAGAAAGGAATTTGTCGATGCTTGACGACACTATTCCTTTCCGTCCGCATAAAACCATAAAATCAAGCGGGGAACCAAGAAACTCAAGTGCCTCGTGTGTGATCCGTGTGTGCGGTTCCTCCGAATGAGAGGAACAATATCATATCGATGGTGTGTGGAAGTGTAGTGTCAAACCAAGGAAGAAAGTGATTCCACACGGATCGAACAAAGATCATTCATCAAAAAGAGGTGAGGGATAGATTCGACTGAGGAGAAGAGTGTGGATTATTCAAGCAACACCAAAGAACGTGAGGCAAGGGAAGTGCCACGTGCCTCAAGCTTGATATCCACAGAAGACGATTACGAAGGAGGCGCCAAAGGAATATGGAGATAGTAGGGATAAGAGCATCGCTTCCAAATGGCACCGTGTAGAAGGTTACGAGCATTTCTACCCGGAGAGAATCCCAAGCGAAGACATAGAGAACCCACCGTGAGAGGTAAGCATCCACCGCATGATATCCTCGGACCCAAAGAGACGGAACCCCTGGATATATCCTCAATGAGACTCTCGGGAAGCCCACATCCGGAGACCAAGACCTGGTGCGCCTATCGCGATCCCACTCACCATCACGAATAAACCAATCAATCATCATGTGCCCCAAAGGTCGATCCAAACAATAATCCGTAAGCGGCTGTGTCCAAGCCAAATATCATCCTTTTTAAGCTGACCTACCCGGCTACCACCGCTAATAGACCAAAAAATCCGCTCCTGGGCCCGAATACCGATCCGCCTCAAGCGCCTCCACCGATGACTATGATTATGTGTTACTGAGGCTCTGAGGAGACCGAAGCCCATTGTTACAAAAAGATTTCCGATCAAGAATTGAGCCCACAACGAATGGCCCTCGCGTAACCTCCACCACAACTTGTAATCAAGGCGTCGGAATATCGAAAGTCGGCGCAACCCCAAACCGCCCTCGGAGATAGGGTGGCGTATAATATCCCAACCGATCCAATGAGTCTTCTTCATCCCGCATAGGATCCCCAAAAGAATCTAGCCATGATCTGCTCCAATCGCTGCAGAATCTGTCTTTGGCGGCCGCATGACTGAAGAATATGCAACGGGGTGGCCATTAGCGTGCTCGAATAAGAGCGAGCCTACCACCAAAGGAGAGATGTCGATCGACCACCCCGCAACTCTATCCAACATCCTCTCGAATCACCGGGGAGGAAGAGCTCTTTCGTCATTCGCCCCTTGAACAAAGGGACACCCAAATAAGTCATCGGCAAGTCATCGCGAACAAAGCCAATCGGCTCGTGCACCATGTGCTCCCACCACAATGTAACGTGGGGCCAAGAAGAAACTACTCTTCCGACACCGACCACCGCCTGCCGGAAGAGCGAATAGTGCTCCAAAAAGTGTCTCAACGTGACCAAACCATCCTCAGACGCCCTCGTGAAGATAACCACATCATCAGCATAGGCCAGATGCGTCACCGGAAAACCTCGTCGCGTCCGATAAATCATATCTCGGTGTCGGCTAATAGTGGAGTCAATCACGGGATAAATACTCCGCCGCCAGAACAAACAGAGCAGGAGATAAAGGATCCCCCTGCCGCAGTCCCCGAGTCGAAGGAAAATATCCAGAAGGGATACCATTAACCAGGACAGAGAAGCCACAGTGCTCAATACATACCGCCAACCATATCAATCCACCGAACGGGAAGCCCATGTGAATCATAGTCGATACAGAAATCCCACGCACCCTATCATAAGCTTTAGCCATATCCACTTCATCACCACATTAGGAATATCCGTGGCTAAGCCGATATCATGGATAAGCTCTGCGCTACGAGCAATATGTTATCCGAGATGACACGACCGGTGTGAAACCACTCGATTCGGCGACACAATCAAAGCGCAGAATCGAGACCAACCGCTGCGTTCATAATCTTCGAGATAATCTTATTCGTCCACGTTGCACAAAGTGCTAATCGGCGAAACTCACCCACTTCCGAGGGTGAGGAACCTTCGAATGAGAACTAAGGATGTAGCCGTGAACGTGGGCGGCATGAGATTACCCGAGAAAAAGTCAACCACCGCATCCTCGACATCCGATCTGACGAAATCCCAACAAAGGCCGAAAGAACAACGATGAAAATCCATCGTGCCCCAAACACTAGACGGATCAATCCCAAACACCGCATCGCGAACCTCCCGAGCCGTCGGCATAGCACAAAGTCCATCAAGATCAACGGAATCGGGAAGCCGGGAAAGAACTCATCGACAGGGGAGTCGATACTCCAAGTCAAGTCAATAAGGATCGAAAGAATCGAATCGCCGACTTCCGAATCTCGAAATCTGCGTGAACGCTACCCCATCATCGCTAATCGAGTGGATCCTAGC